>WURT03107500.1:0-12182 GCA_009936505.3 Holothuria glaberrima
TTTGGGTTGCAGATTTGTCATGTTGAAATGAAGGAACCCTTTGTTTTTGGTGGAGGTCAAAGGTCATTTGAGGTCACGGGAGGTCAAAAGCAGAAAACCTTGTAAATAGCTTTTAAACAAGATATCTCAAGATAATAATTTCTGATACTTTTCATATTTGGTATATTACTTTGTTATGTTCAGCAGAAGACATCTTTTGTTTTTGGTAGAGGTCAAAGGTCATTTGAGGTCACCAGAGGCCAAAAGCCGAAAACATTTTAAACACAATATCTCGAGATAGCAATGACTGACACTTATCATATTCAGTATGTAGAATTACCATGTTAAGAGAAAGAAGCGTATTGATATTGGTGGAGGTCAAAGATCATGTGAGGTCACTGGAGGTCAGAGTCCGAAAAACCTTGTAAATGTAAACAGTACATATATCTTGGCATAGAGCAAAGTTGGCATGGGGGCGAGTTGGTATAGGGCGAGTTGGCATGGGGGCGAGTTGTCATGGGGGCGAGTTGTCATGGGGGCGAGTTGACATGGGGCGAGTTGATATGATGCTGAGTAGTGTCATGGGGGCAAGGTGGCATGGGACCGAGTTGGCATAGGGGTCGAGTTGGCATCGGGCCGAGTTGGCATGTGGGCTCACTTGTTCCAGGGATCTCACAGTTTCGAGAAAAATTCTAAACATTTCAGTACAAAGGAATAAAAGAATTTCTCAGGACAAAAGATAGTTCACATGTTGAGTGAATGTATTGTGTCTGTTTGGTTCCTGTCAATTTCCAAACCACAGTTCACAAAGCATATTTTACAAAGGCAAGGAATCACTAAGCCTTTTGGCTTTCTGGTTTTTCAAATAAAACTGGAGTATAAGAAGGTAAAAATAAATATGCCCATATTTCCACTCCTTACGTTCATATTACATCCAGGTCTGGAAAAGTGTTTTTATCCTTGGAAGCAGGTCAAATTTTCCACACCATTTTCTTGTACTAAGGAAGACCTGAGTTTTCCCCATATATCAATATTTGCCAGTAAGGAGCTTCCCAGGTTCCCTGTTTCTACCCTAATGATACAACTTTTCTTTCATCACCTAAATCCATGGACACAGTTTAAAGAATTTTTTATTTTTTCACTTCAGTCAAAAGCATCTTTCATTGAATTTACTGAATTGACCCAAGCTTAAGGATCACAAAGCAAAAGTCTAAATATTCCAGACATTTTACCTTTTTTGCAGATTTCTCACCATCCAAGTGGAGATCACCGTTCAACAAGCAAGTCACAGTTTCATCAAGACCTGCGGCCACGTCGAGCTCCCCATGACAATTACCATGGTTATACACCCCGACCCTCATATTCACGTGGGCTAGGCCCACCTCATGGCAAAGATGGTAAATAGATTCTCCAAAGATTTTATAACCAATGTTTCCCTTTTTGCCAACTTTCAAACATCTACCCTGTTTGTAGTTGGTTGCTCTTTAGCCTGTAGAAAGTTAACCCCCTCCTACCTCCTCTCCCCAAGTTCTCTTTGCAAAAGCTACCATTTTCTATTCTTTGAAGTCTTGGTAACATATAAAAGTGGATGTTTTATGAGATGTACTATATCACCAACTGCGTGGTCAAGTGGTTAGAGCATCCGACTTTGAGTTTGAATCCTGGCCGGGTCATACCAAAGACTTTAAAAATGGAACCTACTGCCAATGTGCTTGGTGCTCAGTATAAGCAGTGGAGTAGGGAAAACAAGCCAGTGAGCCACAACTGGAAAAAAGGCTGTGGCCAGCCTGACTTAAACCAATTGGTTAGAAACTGAGCCGTAAAACTTCATCTAACTAACTAACAGTACTATATGAAAGCTAAACACCTGCCATTTACAGAAGGGTATTTTTTATCAGTAGTGATGTATACATGTATAAATAGGTATGTCCATTGACTACCCTTAGGTGCATTTAATTGTCACTGTTACTCTGACTCTTAAAGTGCAAACACAGTCACCACATTTTGAATAAGTGTACCCCATTGTCGTCATTCTTTTAGCCCTTGTAAATCATGGTACAGTATTTTAGTTACTTGATTATTTAACTCATGCTGAATTAAGCCTTCCTCGCCTTTATTGTGCAATATGTGTGTTTGAATCATCATGGAAGATAGCAATCATGGAAATAGGACGAGGGTAACATGTAGCTTTGTTTCAAATAAAGCTAGGGTGGCTGCTAACACCCTTGAAATTGTTTTTGTTTTTCAGAGAGAAGACCCTATCCTCACCGTCAGCACTCTGCTGATGACCTGATAACCATGGCAGATAGCATGTCCCTCAACTCCCCTGGCCTTTTTTCTCCACAAAGTGGCTTCTCGTCTGAATCTTTCTTCCCAAATGCCAACCAGTACCGAGGGAGGTTTGGACCTGGAACCAGAGAAGGGTCATCCCATGGTAGAGAGGAAGGCTATCCTGGCAGGAACCAGACTAGAGGGGCTCGTCACAGTGGGGGACGTCAGAGGTACCCATCGGGGTAAGGGACATGTTACCTGCATTGCTTTGAAACAGTTCATCAAAAACAATTTTATGTTCATTAGTTAACGACACACCTTGATTCAGTGCTTGAAGAGCCTTTGTTTATTTGTGTGTAAAGCAGGGTTACCCATCCAGTGGATCCAGTTTGTGTGATCAATCATATATTGATTTCCAGTCGAGCTGGGGTTAAACCTTGGTTGTTTTTGTGTTTAGTTTGTGCTCATGAAAAATGCGGCTGGCTATTAGTTATGAAAATCAGCCCTTGGACTGCTAGAATCTGACAAAAATGTTGATACTGGTTCGAGAAAGGTTGGGCACCCCTGATGCAAGGAAGTAAGAAAAATTTTGACCCCTGGGTTGAGATGGATCAACTGTTTTGTCACAAAAGATGAAGTAGGTATTTTCTGTTTTTAACAGAATATTAAAGAGAAACATGCCAGATTATTTTTCTGCAAATTTGCATGAGCACGGGAGTAAAATGTATGTGTAGGGGATGTTCCTTGTTCTAAAATACTTGTGTTTGTTTCTATCAGTGGAGAGATGTGGTTAAGTTGTGGTTTTTGCTTGTCTAGATTTCAATCACACTAGTAGATTGCAAGATCAAATTGCTGGAGCAAAAGCTGAAGAGTTGTTTCATTTGGGAATATCTACTCTGAGGTCATGAAGGCACTGGAAGAGATATTTATTTTACATGGAAAAAATTGCCAATACTCCTTCCAGGGGATCTTCTGTAACAGTACAGGCCTCTGGTATACCCTTTTATCTGCATCAGAAGAAATAAATGTGCAAATTGACCCATGATGTACAATTGCTGCTTGTCATATACATTTTATGTTTGAAACCTCTTAGGGGTTACCCTTGAGAGTAAATTATGCAAATATTATGGGTTGATAGGACAGCAACTTGTGTTTGATAGGAGGCCAGTAAATGCCTCTCATGCAATCACATTCCGATAACATGGGATTGTTAAGGAGAAAATTGGTTGTAAAGTTTAAAGAAAAACAAAAGACTGCTCATTAATGCAAGGCTATGATGTCATATGTGCTTGCTTCAAGTTCTCTTTGTGTTGAAAATGTGACAACTTTAACTGCTGTTATCTTGAGAACCACACATCGGATTTCAATTTAAATTTCACAACAATGCTTAGAATAAGTACCCCTCCAACATATCAAAACTTGATTTGAGCTTAGACCCTTCTTTTAAACCTGTGCAGAAATGTGAGCAAGATGAAAGGTTTTGTGTAAAGTTTCATCCAGTTTGCTATTTACAAAATGTGGTTGGTTGTAGCCAAGTCATCATTCTGTCTATTCCTGCAGAAACTCACATACTGGTTCAAAAGAGCGCCCTTTGCATCCTGAGCATCGGAAGGACAGCTTCCATTCTCGCTCTTCCCACTCAGAGGACAGAAGCAAACCTTCAGAACATGTTGGAATTCGTCTTGGCAAGGAGAATGTTGGAGAAAGGGGGAAAGATGTCGGAGGAGAGAAAGATTCAAGTGCCTTATCACGTCAGGACTTTGTAAGGCACTGTTATTTTTGTATCGATAGATTATTTTAACAGTAAATACTGATTTATCCTTTTCACAACACTAAGCAACGGTGAGTGTCTGAGAAACATGTTAGGGTTTATGAATAATAATTTCTTTGTTTAGTGACTTCCAGTGGAATGCTTTGGCTCAAAGTGGGATCTTTTTCATTGAAAGAGGTTAAACCAGATGAAAAAGTGAGGATTTTTTGTGGATGTAAATGACATCTTCCTTTGATCTATCAAATTCATGTCTGGGTAATTGAACCCTGCTGACCTCTTAATAAGTATTGGAATCAAAGCATCAATTAATGAACTTTACATAGCTTGTAACTTCATCTTTAAGTGGTTAGAATGTATGCCAAGAAATTTCCACTTCATAAAATTAACCTTTGTTGAACATGGGCACGAAGCTTCCGGAAACCTTGCCCTCTTCCAAAGTGCTGGAATGGCTAAGTTTCAGCATAGGTTATTCTCACTTTAAATTGTCCATTTGCCTGGTGATGAATTGAAGAACTGAATCATGTCCTGTGTTTTATTGCCCTTGCAGCCTTCGTTATCTGGAGACAAAGATGAAGTAAAGGAAACAGCTAAGCCCCCTCAACCTGCTGGTGCATGGGGTAAGTCTTTTATTGTGTAAGGCATAACATCTGCCTCTTTTTACGAGCATTAGCGAAGTATATCTGTCGTGTTTTGGACTTGCAACAGTCATTAGGTCCAATGTGGTGACAATTCTCTTGTCTTGTTATGTCCTGTACTTCTTGTACAATATTGTAATTTTTATAAATGGTAACTAATGCAAGTTAAGTGACAAAAAAAATGATTGTTAATATAATTTGAAGAAAAAAATTATGCTTTTCTCCCTCCCGAGTGACTGTCCTAAGTCTAATTCGAAGCTCCATCGCCTCTTTACCATTTTGCAGACTGGTACTATAAACAACGTGCTTACTCTCCCCCAACAAGTACTATTTAGATTCAGAACTAAGCAATGTTATCAAGCAACTAGTTTTAAAGGATCCAGTGAATACAAAAATTAGTTTATTGTTAAAATGAAATCACAGTAATCACAGAATACAGTTTTGATTTAGAGTATTTCATACAAATCTAGGGTCTCCGAAGGAGTAGGTTATGTAACCCTACCAGCATATTGCATATTCATATCAGTGATGGCAATCTAGGGATTTGATGCATTATAAAGTAATCTGAGCAACATGAGTGCGAGAGCTCAACTGACTGCTTATACCGTACCATGATTGTGATACGGCAAGGTACAGAGCAGATTCGTGTTGCCCGCTTTTTGTGCTACCACACAGGAATATTTTTCAGATTGAGAAAAGCTTCAGTAGTCAATACCGCTTTAGCCTACATCCATTTCATTGCTGCCGAAGCCTCCACAGTACACACTGTGTCATTCATGGCCACCAAAGGGTGATTGCTTAACTGTTGAACGATCCCCAGTTAAACATGAAAGTGCTACCTTGGAGTGAGCACTTCCCATTGTTAAAGACAATAACATAAGACAACCCTCCACTTGTCAAGATTCACAACTTTATCACTTTGTTAGCATTTATTCACGCACAGTGCTTTACAGAGTTTGTATATTAATTAAAGCGCAAAGACATTTTGGCTCATCCTGTTGGCGCATTGGGTAGGGCAACAGACTATCACTCTGGAGGTGGGAGGTTCGTTACCCATCATTACGCGCAGTTTTCGAAATTCTTTTCCCCTTCAGTTTAGATTGGAGAGTGTGAATGCCTCGCATTCTGGTCTCTTTTTGGTTCTCCTGAAAGTTAACCTATGACCTTATTTACCTTGACCTTTCAAAAAAAGTGGTTAGCATCGTACATATGATGAACCTCCTTTTGTATAGAAACATTACCTCATAGTTTATAAATTTAAGGATGCCTCACCCTGAAACGAGGCCCACCTGTGCATCAGGTAAGTGCTACATAAACTGTGGTCAGCCAAAATTCTTGGGCTATGTGATAGCCCAATGTGAGGTGGTCCACAAAACTTCTTACCAAAGTCCTTTGTGTGAAACAGGAAGTGGTCCCTTATGCCTAAGTTTCACTGTAGCTTTCATCTGATTCAGTCCAATAATTTGGTCAGCACATTTGTCAAAATTCCCTTGTACATGGACAAAAGTGTATGAATGTAATTGCTGAGTAAGAGAAATAGTTATTGGTATTTGTTGATAGGAAATATGCTGCTACCTGTAGTTTCAATTCCAATTGAGTTTGTAACTGTTTTCTTTCCATGATATTTCAGAGAAACGACCAGCCACCAAGAACATTGGCGGACGGCATTACAAACTGACACAGAAGACCACTTTCAAAGATTCAAAAGATAGTACCCCTAAAACATCACTTTTGTCCCCTCGCTCTAATACAACTTCCAACCCCAACAGTCTTAAGCTGAGTTCTCAGACCAGTACTGGACCCCCACCCCCAGCTTCCACACGTGGCATAATCCCAATAAAGAGTACAAACGGTGGTGGAAATACCATTCTGCTTAAAGTGACGTCTTCCCCTAAGGTGAGACCAAAATACTTAAGAGTATTTTTTTTTTCTTAAAGTTTTTTTTTTTTTTTTTTTCCTTATAGCTGCAATAGTATAGGTCCAGTGATATGTGATGTGATCAGTGAAATATAAGATAATTCTAAATTTTTTATTGTGATGGCTGCAACAGAAGTGAAGTTTGTATAACAAATATTTGAAAAACCATTGTGAAAAAAAAGGAATTCAACTTAAACAAAATTTGAACCAATAAGCACTGACTTTTTAGCCCTATACTCACTTTTGAGCTATTCAGCCAGAGGATGAGGGGGATTCCTAATAGCCAGTATCTTTTCTTTGTTTTTACCTTGAGTGGAGTTATGATCAGAAGAATAGGTTGGTTTTGTTAGTTAGTAGTTTTCAAGACTTGTGAAATGTGTTTTTTTTGTATGGAAAGGTGTGCTTGAAAAAATGTTTGATCAATGGCAGAGTCCATACGGTGGAAACGAAAGGAGAATTTTAAGAAGAAAATATGGATGTATGGTGACATGAGGGATACATATAGAGGTTTTGCACATGACACCCCTCTGTAGCAATGAGTGTTAGCTTTGCAATGTCCTGGGAATAGGTTTTCATGTAAATGATACAAGGTACATTACTTCATATGGAATTTTGTACCAAGTTTTATTGCACGTATGTACAAGGAGATTAAATATGATCCTGAGTTGTGTGGCTGAATCAGGGCTGCACCTGTTGGAGGTGAAAAAAACCAAGGTTAACACTTCATAGATTTTCAGCCCATGCCACTCAGGAGGAAGAAAAGGGGTGCTTCTAAATGTGTGAACAGCACTCGCACTGTGCATGCAAGCCACAGCAATTGCAGCGAACATTTAGTGGGCAGTACATAGCCATTGTTGTTTTTGTCAGAGCTACCATTGTTTGAGACTATTCTTTCAAAAGTTCTAACAGCCAAGTGGTAACTTCCTAGGCTAAGGCAAAAGCAAATCTGAGAAGAGTTTAAATTAATGTCTGGCCTGAAGGCCTGTTTCACTTACCTAGTAGTTAAATCTACATAATATAATGTCACAGCTTGGACATGCCATGGTGAGTCGGTATGCCCAGCTTTGGAAAATAAGTGTGATCAAGTCTTGCAAGCATTACGGTAGCTTATCAAAATGTGGTGTTATATGTAACTCAACAAAGTTTTTGCCAAAAACTGATTAACTTGTCTTGCATGTTTTTTTTTTTTTTTAAGTCGTAAGTCAAATAAAATGCAAAACAGCATTTGCTGCTGCACCATTCGTATGGTGTGAAGTGGATAACTTTCACCCCACAATGGGGGACATGTACATTCACATTCCTCGCAGAGGAGTGACGTAACTGCAAAGACCTCTGTAGAAATGTTTTACCACCTGAGATGAAAGATTACAAAAATGAAGTATCTTCTTTAATATCTTCTTTAGTCTACAAATCTTGTTTATTTGGTAGTAATTACAAAATGTGGCCATTTGACAGAACTCAAAAGAGTTCTGTAGTGTCAAAAAAATTACATTACACAAAGTAATACACAACATAAAAGTGTTCAGTAGCAGTATTTGTTTTCACTCAGTTTTTTCTCATAAGTTCCATATTGTGTAGTATATCAATAATTCAAGTTATGTGATCAGGGGCCTGTTTCATAAGAGTTGAGCTGGATATTAATTTTGATTTATCATGCAATAGATTTGTGAATCAAACATGGAGTTTAACTCCGTCTTAACAACTGGCCAAAGTCATTTGAGGAAAAAGAACCTAAAATGAGAAAAACTCAGTAAACTTTAAATGAGCTGGGGGGGGGGGGGGCTAAAATGAGCCATAGTGAAAAATGTTTTAGACATTTGTGTCATATCTGTAATGGTATCCATGGATTGAAATGCTGTGGTGTCTTTGCTTCAAAGCTGAAATATCGTTGATTTACTTTGGGAAGTCCCAGAAAAAGTTTGCTTTCATAAAAGTTTAGGAACCATGTTTATTTTTAACTTCTTTACAGGTCACATCCCGCAAACCAGTCACAAAGGAACCTACTATTGTCAAGGACAAGTTGGGAGCCGTCCCAAATAGTAATGGTAGCAACAGCAGTAGTAATAGCAGTAGTGGTAATAACAGCGTTCCTACACCTCATACGGAGGTAAGTCTCTTTTGTAGATCAAAGGTTCTGTTTAGAAATTTTGAACAAAGGTTTGTTTGTTCAAAGAAGGTTTTACAATTATGGTAAATATTTTTTTAGTCATTGATGTGTAGTTGTGAGACCCTGGGTTGCTGGCTCTTGTTTTCATTATGTTCAGAAAGGCAAATGAGAGATTTGGGTCATTGAGAAAAGACAGGCGGGCTGCAGTATTGCCAGATGCATTTTTGTCCCTTCTGTTGAATGTGGAAGAAAATTTGATTAGTGCATCATGTATGTACTTACAAAAGGTGGCTTGTGATTAAAAAAACAGTTGTAGTTATAAGTATAAAATATGTAACTCTAGTTGAAAAATTGGTAACATTGAATAAAGTTGCAGTTGCTCACTTAGAAGTTTTAGTCCTCAGAAAATAAAGATATATTGTAATAGAGAATGTTCATTGAGAGACTTGTGTAGACAAGCTGTGGGCTTTGGCTGGTACTTGGAAGTCTGGTGCAATAAATCTGTGTAAGAAGCAATTCTTGATAAATCTTAGCAGTCAATGTAGAGGTACCAGCACAAAGGCTTAAATGAGTCAATGACCGTTTGTATTTATCTGTGTGTTCATCGAGTGCTGTACCTTGGTTGATGGTCAGCGTCATTTATGCTCTGGAAATCAGCGGTGTGTGCATTATTGGTGTACTAACACAATGACCTAGAGCACTTGCTTGTAAAGTTATAGTCAGAATTGAGGGACGTTCTACAGTCATGCCTTGGTAGTCTGGTAGCCACCCAGGTTTATGTGTGGAATTGGAAGTCATTTAACATGAAACTGAACTTGTCAGCCTGTATGAATTTCTCACATGTTGTGGTCTCAATGCTTTGCAAAGAAGTTGCTGTCAAGGCTCAAATATATTCCTGTTATTTTTTTTTTTTTTTTTTTTTGCCAAAGTTAGTTGTTGCTGATCTGTAATACAACTCCATTAACATAAGGACACACTTGTATCACACCACCAGAGTTGAATGAGTAGCAGCCCTGCTACCATAAATGACCTCCAGACCCAAACCCTCCTTCCATCCCCATATTGAGCAAAACTAACATTGTAGGAGATTTAAAAATTGATAGCTATGCTTAAGAATGCTCTTCACATTATGTAGAAGTATAGTATCATAATCTTTCATTTGGTTGAAAGCCACTTTTCTATATTTCAAAGATTTTAGTGTTATGTCCTGGTTTGATTGATGTTCATTATCTTTTTTTCTGTAGCCTCCACCAGCAAAACCCTCAAAGCCAACTCCATCTCAGCCAGTGGAAGTTCCTTCTCCTCGTCTGATTTTAGGCAAACCTAAAAAGGGCCCTAAGAGCGACTTTATCCGTGAATTGCGTCGTTCCACCACTGCTGATGGCCAGACCTGCTTTGAAAATGGTGGTCTGGATCATGAAGATTTTAACTATAACAGAGCTTCCAGTCTTACTAATGACCTGGAAGAGAATGAGAAAAATTTGGTAAGTTTGATATAAATCTTCAAACAGTTTTACTTAGTCTTCTCTAAAGTGTACAGAAAATTCTTTAAAAGGGTAACAAGTAAAGGAAGGTTTACAGGACTCCTTACTTTACATAGGATGGGGTAGATGACTGAAGTGTAGCTTTGCTTTTAATTCTTAAATCTACAAGAAAATTTTAAGATAAATTGGTTTTCAGAATGTAAATTTTCTAATAGTAGTATAGACCTGATGCATTTACGTCACATGATGTCATTGTGGTGGTAAACAATGAATCACACTGCACACACAAGGTAGACTTCACACACGTGCGTTTTAAACTTACGTGAGTATCCTCTTGTATGAAAATCAGCTGTCTACATTTGTTGGTGAAGGTTGCAATGATAGGGCTTGCCTCCACTCGAGGACATTGTATTTTGTGATGTCATGTGCATGAGGTATGTAGTGCTGCCAGTACTTACAAAATTACTTAACTTGTAATCATCTTCTAGCGTAGCTTAGGGAGTGGGGAGGGCAACTCTGGGTGGTACTTTTGGGTGGGGAGAAATGTGGGGCAAAACTTACTTTTGTTAAAACTTTGTAGGGGGGGTAAAGCTTTAAAGGTTGACACTTTTGGGGAGGTTACAGATTCGATGGTGGCAGTTTTTGCCTACTTCAGTGAAGTAAAATAAGTTTTACATTGATAGCTATTACATACTAATGATTGTCCATCCATGGGCAACATATACTCAAGCTCTGCGACTGGCAGCATCAGTATAAGGGAATAAATTAGGTTGTTTGCAAACCAATATACCAACAGTTGCAATGCGCAAGTGTTGTGTGCACCGTCTAAATGTGGCACATACTTCATACATGATATCCACCACAGCTAGGCAATTCAACTAATAAAACTTGGATTCTAATTTTTCCCTAAATTGCACATTTATGTGGATGGTATTTTTCTTTCTTTTCTTTTAGTATGATAATAGCATTAATTTCTGTACCTTCTTTTGTATAATAATGGCATAAATTTTTTCCTCTTCTTTTAGTATGATAATGGCATAAACTCTGTAGAAATAACAACATCATTAGAGAATGGTTACTTGGATTCAAATGAAAGTTGGGAGGACACAAAGACATCCCACAATACACCCAAGTTATCTAGCAGTTTAGAAGCAGAACAAAGGTAAGGAATTGCCTTCATTAAAAAAACGAACAAATTCTGCAGATGAGGTGTTAAGATTATGAATATTTAACATTGTGCAATTATCAGGAAAGGCCTGAAATTCTGTCGTGTAATTTCATGCAACCATGTTTTTATGCATTTTAGTTTGCATGTTTTGAATATTTTTTACTATATTTTGAATGAAATAAATTTTTGTGGTTTTAAACCAGCTCAAAGCTAAATCCAATGTAAAACATTCATTTTGAAATGCTTAGTTATATTCAAGAATAAGTTATATCTGTGTTTTGAGGAACAGACATCCATATAAGGCCCAGTGAACATTGATAATATCGGTACTTTAGGAAAAAAATTTTACTCTGCTTTAAAAGATCTTCAATTTCTTGTATGCTTATTATTTTTAACTTATTATTTTTAACTCATCACTTGAAGTATACTGTAGAAACCTTTCAACCAGTCCAATGTCAAATTAATATGGTATAAAGCAACCCACAAATGAAATGTCAATACTTGTCTTCTGGTAACTCCCGTTTTGTTCTAACATTGCTCGTTTTATTAATATTCACCTATTATTTATCCCAAACTGAATCTAACCTCACTGCAGCCCTTATCTTTATGGATCATAAAATGTTTGATATCTTTCTGTGGATATTGACAAATAAAGTTGTCACACTTTCAGTCCCAAGTGAACTTAGGCAGGGTTCCCAGCGAGTCTGGAAATCAGGGAAAACCTGGAAAATGACTTTTACATTTTCCAGACAGGGAAAACCTTGAGAAAAACTTTTGAGAAAAACAGCAAATATCAGGGAAAACTCAGGGAATTTGAACATTGACTAAAAGATGATCTTTCTGAGATTTT
>WURT03107511.1:0-30466 GCA_009936505.3 Holothuria glaberrima
TTCTCTAACTTAGGGACAATGGGCCTAAAATGGGCACTTTGACGGCCCGTATATCCCACTACGATCAAGATACGGGAAAACTGACATCGGATCTGTGATCACCTAGGACGCAACTTTTATTAAATACGAGATTTCAATTTCAGCCGGAATTTGAGGCGGAATAACCTTCCTTCAGCGATAGAATAACGATAACAAAATTCCTGGGTTTTCGGACATGCTGATTTAAAATTGTAGTTTTCTAAAATTGTAATTTTCAATCCTTAGTTTTCGAGATATCTGGTTTTTATTAGGGGGCGCCCTCTAATGGACCTTATGCAAACAAGCAGTGCCACCAATATGATCCACCTTCATGTAATAAAATACGTGAAGTCCTTTTATGATATTTTTTATCGTAGGTACGTTCCTCCTGGTGAGGTAAAAAATGTGTTACCTACTTACATAAATGCCTACCTACCTACATACACACGTATACACGCACACATATATTTAGGACCACAAGAAATCTTCGTTAGAACAGTTTTTACATTATCGGTAATTTTTTTTTACATTATCGGTTCAAAGATTTGTTTACATTATCAGTAAATTTGTTTTACACTATCGGTTGTTTTTACATTATCGGTATTTTTTTTTTACATTATCGGTCGTTTTTACGTTATCGGTTAATTTTTACATTATCGGTTGTAACAAGGGGAAAGGGACCTAGAAGTAACCGTTATATGAAATGATGAAATGACAGACGATCCTTACTGTGTTGTACTAATAATAATAATGCTAGTTTCTTTTTCATATATTAGTCGTGGACATCGTTCAGTCATCTTATGGCTGTCTTACGCCTCCTCGAATATAATTCTTTCTGAGCTTTCTGTGTTGCAAGGTGAAAACGACTGGTATGAAAGGTCTAAACTACCTAATGTTACCACTTATCTCCATATAAATATATCTGGGTAGAGCTTCTCGCAGGGGTTTTGAAGTCACCAGTCCGCCTTCTTGCCACTCTCAGAATATCTTTAGTCGTTATTATTGAACGATATTGTGTAAAACGGTAAAGTTCCCTTTAGAACATGACCAGATAATTGATCCTGAAGTTAAAATAAGGTGCCTACGTGTATTGTTATCAATTGGGTGACTGTATTTAACATTCCTGCAGCCCATTGTTGATATTATAGCCCATTGATCCTTTTACTGTAAAAGTGATATGAAAACTTCAGCCCATCCTGCTACCTGGGCCCTGCTTTTGGCTGTAGACAACAGAAATTCGCTTAAGTACAGTATGCACACGGCAGCATTAGCATTTTGTATAGCCAACGCGCCTGCTGGAATAAGATTTATGCTAATGTTTCTCAAGTCTATTTTGAGAAGTGGGGCCCAAAGACAAGAGTGGGGGCTCCGCTCTTGTAGTGTCGGGCCCAGATTTTATTTTGAGACAATAAAAAGAGTGCACCTAAAAGATACATTTTCCTTTCAACTCATCCTTTGTTCACTGTTAAAGGTATCATTTTCCGGCTTGCAGGCTATGTGGAAATTATGGGGGGGGGGGGGGAATGTTGTGGGCCTCACATAGGTTAGTGGACCCATATGAACCCCACTGATTTGTGGACCTCACTGATTGTGCACCCAAGATTTTAGTGAAGCCAAGGTAGGTTATGCCCTTGCAGGGGACCATAAAAAGACCGTTATGCCCATTTGGGCTCATACAGATTTTCAGAACGACGCTCTCGTGAGCCCCAACCGTTCGAGAATCAAGCAAGTTGCCCGGTCAAACTACATAGGCCTTTTCGGTTTAACCAGGACTGCGTGCCCAAACATAATACTGTCACATGGACCTAATTATAACTGCCTATTCTAGCCCATACTCACCCGTGACTGAAATCCCATAATACCCCGCGCTGGTATGTCCATTCTACCATCATGAGATTGGCCTGCTAACTACATTGTGTCGGTTTGCTATACGGTACATGCACGTGGTCCGGTTTTCTTATCTTGTCAATCCAGCCATCAGATGTATTACGTGCCCTTGACCCTATCCATATCTCTCCATTGTTTTCCGTTTACTTGTAACATATTTAAGGGAGGGAGGCCCGAGATCCCCTCCGTAGTCGTATCTTCGATCTTTTGATGCGAAGATATCGAATGATCCACTCTCCCCCTACTATGAACTTCGTTGCGTCCAGTACGGTTTGGTAGCCTACTTACATGTCACCCCATCCTGTCAGCACCATCCACAGGGTAGTACATTTCCATGGGTGAAAATTGAAAGGAAGGGTCCACCCCGGTGTCGATCATGTATAGTAAGGCCACCCGGTTTTCCGTTTAAATGGTAATATGAACTGCCAATTCGGAGTTTCGCTCAGGCAGCGTCCTCGATCCCCTGGTCTTTCCAAAGGCTGCTTTCCTAATTTCCTCATTCCCTTAGTTCGAATTTTCAAACCGGTTGTTGTGTACCCTTTTCCATCCAAAAAGCTTATTCTGCCCCCCCCCCCCATATCGGCACATGAATATGATTTGTACGAAGTATTTAAAAGCTTTTTTGTCAAAGACTCCTTGTAACGTACCCCTCATATTTACAGAAGTGAATACTGAATCACAGTCCCTATTCAGTGAGTATAAGAATACATGCTAAATACATCTCATTCCAACTGAACAGATGGGTGTGACAAATATGGGCGATGCGTGTGACAACAGTGGTGTCCTGTCAAATTGTGACAAATATGAGTGTCGTGACAAAAGCGGTGACCTCCGTTGCGACAAAAGTCGACAATATTTGTGACAAAAATGGTTTGGTGAGACAGAAGTGGTATTTGTGACAAAGGTGGTTGTTACAGACGACCAAATAATCAGTGTCAGCTATTACCAACAGCTGTGTTTTTATAGAGATGTGTCATGAGTGACAGGACTATATCTGTCGTGACGTAAGCAACCAAGGATTACGACCAGGCGCAGCGCAGATAACTCTACTTTCACTAACAAGCCAGCAAACTAGTGAAAGAGCCTTGACGGGAATCTGCCTTCTGCTCGCAACTTTGCTAATTTTTCAAATATGGTTCAGGACTGTGGTGCAGAAGCCTGTCTGAAGAAGGACGCGACACTGGACTCTGCATAGAACCGAGACATGAGAAGTCAACTACCTGTACTCGTATTTGTTTATTACCATTCAAATAGTAAGAACAATTTTTATTTGATAAGAATACGACTGAGACAACAAAGGTATGTTTTAGAGAGGGATAAAGGAGACTAGCTGCAAGAAGTGTAAAAGGATAATAACAGACAAGGAGATTATATGAGATGCTACATTAAAAAGTAGCTGTCGCATTTAAACTAAATTATAAGATTCTCAGTTTAAATATTGGCTGCGAGGTAATTCGGGCAGATCTAGTTTTGAATTAAATACTGAGACGACAGTAATGATATCTATTAAGAAAAGGCCTACATTTAGTAGGGCCGTCAGAGGACATTACTTGGAGTGAAAATTAGTGATCGTGACCGTAACTGTAGTACGGGCACTCTTAACTTTTTGCGGTGATGTATTTCAAAATCCGTCATGTTCAGTTTACTTAAATTTCGTAGAAGAAAGTTGAATGACAACTTGAATTGACGTAAGCTTATGAGGAGACTTTAGTTAAATGACAATTTAAATAGTACAAGATGTGTAAAACAGCTTTTCTTGGAAAATAGGAATTCAGTCGCCTATCAGTTTTGAGAAGTGCTATATACTAGTACCATTGGTCATACATGACTAGGAACGAATAGTATGAGGTTGAGGTCTTTTTGCTAATCGTTGTTATTCCCGTTTGAGAAAATATAAGTCATTGTGGTAATTGGTGTTATCACGTGTTATGTCCTTGCACTTGAAGGCTCCCGGCTAAGGGATGTAGTCACGTGGAAAGGGCAAATGGACAAAGGCTCGCCGAACCTCGCTGGTAACAGCCCACCGACAACGAGAGATGTTAACTGAGGCTGAACCAGCCACTCCAATCAATCTTTATCATTTTGGCTCATGAGGGAATCAAATCGAAACTAAATATTGTGAATTATCAATTGTGCTTGTGAGGTATTATGTTTGCTTCTAACGAGCTCCCGAGGGCATTGAACTGATTGTATAGACTTTGATAGAGGTGGTATGTAAATACGTGGATATATTCAGTTTGAACCATGGCAAGGTTTCTATGTAGTTTTCTTTGAATATTTCTCTTCAGCAGTTATTTTGTAGGAGTAGGCATGAGTGTGTGGACCAAGAAGGTACCGAAGCTGACTTTAATGTTACATTTAAGACACAAAAACCATTACCGATAGATCGCTGCATTTCCTTGTTTCCATATTGTGCATAGTTAAAATCTTAAGGTACTTTGGATGCACCTCACAGATCCAGTCTGTCAGGAAAATTTTCCAGACAATGATGCTTCAACCTGGTCGTCGGTTATTATCTTATCTGACCTCAACAACCTGTTCCCGAAACAGACAGTGGCCGTGTAGTGTCCCAGCATATAACAATTTATGTCCTGAAAACAACACCACATACTGTGTTGGTAAAACTACACTGCTAGTAGTCTACGTTACGTATAGCCAATATGTGTTTAAATAGGCGCATGCCTGTGTGAGGTCTTTAACACGCATGGACTGTGTTACTACAAGCTTTAAATCCCGTTCACCAAACAATGAAAAGAAAAAAAAATGCACTAGCCTGTAGTTTAACAGATTGATGTTGGGAACTCTTAAATGCTCTCATTTCCCTACGTCTATGAATAGCTCATAATAAATTTTGGCACGATAATCAGAGATCATTTTCGTTGGTCACTCTACATATGGCTTTAGCACATGGCTTCATAAAATTCATACAGATTTCCATGAGGCAAAATTTTTCAAATAGAGAAACTGCCCAGTCTCTTATCTGATGCTGCTTGCTTGGTTTAACATAGCCCAGGCTAAATCTGTTATCAGACGCCATAGGTGCCCATGTGACCGTGGAGCGGAAACAGCTAGACCGTTAAGTCTACTGACTGTTTGTATGAAGCACAATAGAGGTTTTTTTTTTCTTTCAGGTGAAGGCCACGAAGACATGAAATAAACTGTTGATGCAAGGCATTTTTTATAATTTCCAGTAAGTACAATGTATTGTTTTTTATTCCTTGCCAAAGGCGGGCAAGGAATAAATGCGATGGTGATGTCGCTTGTGTATATTTGTGTGCACGGCTTGTTGTGGCTTGTATGGCTGGTAAACACACTATCTCAAGAAAGCACTGACAGACAATTTGCACATTTGGTATATAGATTTGTCTTGTTAAGAGGAAGAACTCTACTGTTTCTCTGGAGGTCAAAGACCATTTGAGGTCCCCAGAGCTTGAACTGTAAAAATCTTGTAAATGGCTTGTAAACACAATATCTCAAGATAGCAATAACTAACACTATTCACACTTGGTATTTAGATTTGTCATCTTGAGGGAAAGTAACCTTTTGTTTTTGGTGGGGGTCAAAGGTCATATAAAGTCACCAAAGTTCAAAAACCAAAAACCTTGTAAGCACAATATCTCAAGATAGCAATTATGGACACTTTTCATATTTATTATATGTATTTTTCATGATAAAGAAGAACCCTATTGTCTTTGGTAGAGGTCAAAGGCCATTTGAGGTCACCAGAGGTTAATCTACGCAAACCTTGTAAATGGCTTATGAACAAAATGAGACAGCAACTGCAGACACTTTTTATACTTTGTTAAAAGATTCTTTCTGCTGAGAGGAAGACCACCATTGTTTTTGGTGAAGGTCAAAGGTCATTTGTAGTCACCAAAGGTCAAAAAATTACAAAGTATTATCAACATGATGCATGAAGATGGGAATACAGGAACTTTTCATACTTTCTATATGTATTTGTCATGTTGAACGGAAGATTTTTGTGGAGGTCACAAGTAATTTGAGTTCAAAAGCTGAACTTTGTAAACGTGACATTTTAAGGGAAGAAGGACAGAGAAATCTCTTCTAAAACATTTTTTTTTTTCATTTTTTTTTGTCTTTTAAGTTTTGGTGGGGTTCAAAGGTCAGCATTGGTCAAATTGTGAACGTGTTAAAAACAATGATGTAGTCAAGAAGCATACATTTGCGGGATAAACTTCTGTTTAATTTACCATCCCTCTTTCGGTAAGGAATTACGAAGCCTTTGGACTTTCCACCTGGTTTAAGTATTTCATTAGCTTAACAGCAGAGTTTTGTTTTATTTTAGGCATAATTAAGTTCCTTATATGTTATATCTATGCATGGGTGAATCTAAGGGTAGCCACAAAGCCAAAAAATGTAGCATATGTAACTTTTAGGCTGAAAAATGGGGGAGGGCACTGTGTAGACCATGTTGCTGAAAGATGTACCGATTTTTTATGTGATTGTTGTAGGAAAGAAATAGAAAATATCAAAATTCTCTTAGCTTGAAATCTCAACGAAATAGTGAATACTTGAACGTTTCTTGGTTAATACATTTCCAATGATCTTAAATTAGCATGATAGTCTAAACTGTACCATTCTTAAACATAGACACACAACGCCTTATTTTCAGGGCTGTAACCGAATCCCCCTAACCCAATTCCGGGCCAATTCCAGTTCCAGTGGTCATCATTCCGGGCCAGCTCCGAGTCCAGTTGCCTCCGATTCCGAGCCAATTCCGATTCCAGGTTTTTCAATTCCGGGCAAATTCCGAGTCCGGCCATTTGACAATGTAGCGCCCACATACATTACACGTAGGACGAAAACGGGCATGTTTAGGGAGTCAATTTCACACCTTTCCTGATCCTGTAATTAAGGTTGACAAGGGAAGTGACCATTTACTTGTTAAATTGTGCACCAACAATAATGTTGCATCGTCACATCAATGAAACTTTCATTTTTGTGGACTCGACTGGAATCGGCTCCCAGTCCGAGTCCAGCTGAGCCTATTCCGGGCCAATTCCGATTCCGTGACCACCCATTCCGGGCCAATTCCGAGTCTGGCGAAAAATGGACTCGAGTCCGAAATCGTTTCCGAGTCCGGACTCGGATGTTACAGCCCGCTTATTTTTAAGAACTTTATAATCTTTTAGAGTTAATCAAACAGTTTTAGTCAATTTTGACGTGCAATGATCTAAAGTGTAAAGATTTAATTTCTCTCATTTTGTGGTTTGGATACGTAGCATAAAATTATGCAAATAAAATGGAAAAAAAAAAAAATACGGAAACACATTAAGGTCATTTTGAGCGACAAAACCCACTTCATCCTTACCCAGTAAAACAATTGTGTGTTTAGATGTTTAAATTAATAGGAGATTGTTTATGATATTTAAAGATTAATGGAGAGACTGTACACAATTGTAGTTAAAAGTGTCAAATATATTTAACTCCCAGGTAATTTTATTTTATCTTACAACTTTACATACATTTCTCTGTTTTATCCATGCTGCTTGTTCTACTTTAATGTTGCGTGTTCTTTTTAATTACATTTCCTGCTGGTAGTGAGATTGCTCCAGTCAGTCCAATCATTGTTTTCAATGTTTTTTTTTCAATTTTTAGATGCACACTTTAATATTGTTTTTCTTTCTTTTTTAATTTTTTTTCTCTTTGGATAGTTTTGTTTGTGCTTTAATCAGTGAACAATGCAAAATTATTTCTGATTCATGTAAGCTTTGCTTAATGTAGTTATTAAATAAAACATTACATAAAACTTTAAAATCATTTTCTGTTCAACCATTTAAATATGTATACCTAGTAATTGCTTTCTGTGCGATTCCAACTTCCAAGTAGGACCATCAGCCTGCCTCTGGTTTTCTGATTTCTGGGAACCCTGTGAAAGGTTTAGCTGGCCTCCAGTTACGATAATTTATTAACTGTTGCTTAACTTACCGGCCTTTTTTTTTCTTTTAGCAATTACAGTTCTTTGTAGAAAGATCCATACAAATAGCTACAGCCACGATTTTGTTTTTTCGAGAAATGAATAGAAACTTGGTAGAAAGCCAAAAGAGGTTCCATCAAAATGTCACACAAACCGAAAACTGTTCAACAAAGTTTTAGATGTTGGTTTAATTAAAATCTTAGAAAAATGAAAATCCAACTTAAAATCCTCTAAGATACGTCCAGTAACTACACTGGTTTGATTAAACTATTATTAGAAGCCAAAATTTTATGATTGACGGGAACGAGAATGCATGTTTCAAGATTTAGGAGACAATGAGTCAGACCTTCAAACGTTTATTAATCCTACGGATTATATTTTCTCCATAAAATAAAAGAGTTCAGTGTCGAATCAGACTTGCTTGTAACTCTGATCACGGACTTAATAATTGCTTCATGCTCTGACAGGGTTTACGTCTCATGAACCAAACAAAACTGGTGCCTAGTATAAATTGTATGCTCGTCCGAAGGTTTGATTGCGTACCAAACAACGATATTGAAACACTTCGTGCAGAGGTCATAACGTCGTTATTGATAAAAATCTGTACAAAAAACAGTACCATGCAAACTATGAGTGGCCACCATTTTGACTTACATTATAAGAAATCACTTTAGCTACTTCATTCGTATTCACAGTTGAAAGTCTGCGGATATCCTAATGTTCATGTATACCATGAAATACTCCATTGTAACACACCGAAGCCTGCGCCTTTACTTATTCCTTTGATTGAAGGGACGTATTTGCAACGCTTATAATAGACAGGACGAATAAAGTTTCTATTAAACAACTATGGTCAAGTGCAATTCATGTTTACAATCGCCAACAGCTACGTTATTACATAAACCACCTCTGCTCCGTAACGTACAAAAAGAACAAATTTTGATACTCAATAATGTTAACCTATTTTATATGTAGGAGATCATTTCAAGCAATTACAGAAGTACTCATCTAAATTACATGATAAGAGCTGTACGGTTTTTGATTGGCAGTCCAAGAAGGGGTGGGTGTGGGAGCTAGGGCTGGGGAGGAAAATACTACACATTGAGAAAAGTCACTGTGAAATGACTGACATTGAGCATTGTAGCACTTATTCCCACTCCCTGTAGGAAAGTAATATTCGTTTTGAGAATCTCAGAATTCGCTTATCTAGCTCAGTGAAAATAAATGGCAACGCAGGGGAACAAAAGCCGTAAGCCCGGACCGACGGTGCCAATCTTTTATTATAATCTAGCGTGACCTTACTTTCTCTTTTGACGATATTATGCTAACCTTGGGAACTTTCGTGCCCTTAGTATTAGCTCATTCGATGAGATGGAGGAAATCAGTTTAAAATAGTTGTTGGCCCTGATCCTAGTGGAAGTCCTTAACAAAATGAAAGACAGTACGGCTTTAAGTTGGACGTTAGTGTGGTGCATTTTGCAATTAACTATAATAATTTATAAGCTCATTGAAAGTTTTAAAAGCTTCACTAGGGGGTATGAGCGTTACTCATACCTCCCAACTGCAACACTCCAAAAACCAAAAAATGAGAAGGAAAATGTGTAATGTAACGTGACGTAGGGGTCTAGTGGAACTTCATAACGTTACCTCTAGACCTAAAGAGAAAGGAAATTCTAGACAATTTTTTTACAATGCATGTGCCCTTTAGGATAATATGATACAACAAACAAGATAGAACATGATAGAAGGTTTTTTTCAGAAAAGCTTAAAGTTCAGTTTCCTCGTGAATTGATTTGTCAGAATGTCGAATTCCTGTTTAGAAATATGCAATGAACATGTCAAGTTGAGTAACTGGGCACTTCCTTTGAAGAAGCAGTCGGTGATCGATTAAGTAAGTTGAACGTGACCTCTCATATCTCCCACGTTTTTTGATTCTCCTTTTTAAACTCTTCACTGTTAATGTGCAGAAGAAAATATGAATACTTTCCATTCAAAACCATATCAACATTAATACACGCTATATTTAGTGCAGATTGGGTTGCTAAAGCTAGTATATTGGTAAAATATCGACATGCTTGAAGTAATCATAACTTACGAAAGCATCTCATACTCAAGTATGCGTACTAAAATGTTACTTTCAGACTGGTAAACGCGCTGAGGGACATATGTACAGACGGACTAATAGATAGACAGATGGAATGGCAGGCAGGCACTAAGGTGTGCGGGTTGGCAGACCTCAAAATTGGCGGACTGGGGTGAAGTTGGTTTTGTATATAAGTTGACTACTTTGGATGAAAGAGGTCAGCGGATGTACTACAGTTGTCATACATTGAATTTTTTTTTTTTTATATCGACTGTTAATAGTTGCTCCAGTATTCATTGACGTATTTAGCTTACACTTCAAATTCGATACTAAAGTTTCAGATGGTAAAACTAGTTTAAAAATCATATGCTATGGATGGTTTAGATGGCATCTTTAACTTCCCTATTGCACTGCATTTACCACAAAATAGACAGCTTTGGAAAATTAGTATCTTTCAACAGAAAATGCTTTTTAGATGCAGTTTTTATCCCCAAGTTTATAAAATATTCTGCATTTTGTAAACTTCAAACATACCAACCAAAAGTTCAGCTGACGATAAGCACTGTTGCGGAAACTTCGTGCCACTCGTTAGCGTATTTTTACTTTAAAGTCGTCTCAAGGATGTGTTGTAAGATGATATGGCTGATACGATGTGTGGTCTGTACTTGGAGTTGTTTTGATGCTTGCTATATGGATAAATATAATATGTGATAAACGACGTAGTAGTTTCAAGTTAAAGTTTATATTCCACACTCCCTGCAAAGGAGAGTGATGCAGAAAATATGAACAATGTCATATATTATGTGACGGGTATGATTAGCAAAATACAGTATTAACGTATCGGAAAACACCAGTAGAGGAACTAGAAAAAGTACAGACTCTTCTGTCGTAGCCTCTAAACTAACGTACAAGAACAAAAACTAACAAAAAAAAAAAATGAAAATAAAAAATTAAAGATTAAATTTATCTAGGAAAAAAATCCAGTAAAAAGGGGAAAGAAGGTAGGTATGTAGTAACTTGATGCAATTACCATTCAAGAGGAAACGTTAAACCTTTCTTTAAATACTTATTTGGAAATGAAAATGCCGTGAAATGTGTAAAGTGTAAAGTGAAGCGAACACAACGTATTAAAACGTACGGTATGTGTTATCTTAGCTGCTTTGTATCTACAAGAACAATGTTTTATGGAAAAAGGGATGAAATGTAAATTGAGAAAAATGTAGTATTTTGGTTGCTGAGAGCTTTATGTTTTGCTAAATGCCGTCCATTATTGTATGACAAAGATATGTTAAGCTGTCTTATTGGGAAATCCTCGCGGACAAATGGGTCACTTTTGAGAAAGAGAGTGGTAAGGTGCGTTCAAACCAAAACCGAAATCTGGTACATTTTGCGGCGGGACGCGGAAATTATTTCCCAAGACAAAAAGGGGCAACTTTATTTATTATAAATGAAAACTTAGAAAAAAAAATTCCCATTCGTTCTGAGATATCAAATTTCGCGTCCGCACGCAAAACGCAGCAGATTTTGGTTAAAGTGTGAACCCACCTTCATGGTGATGTTGTAGTGTGGCAATTTTGTACAATCCACCAGATTTTCCAAAAGGCAAATTTGGCTATTTACCTCAGCCACCACCTATTCCCTTACTTCACGGTAATCGCAACTGGCTCTTCCAAAGGACAGCTACACACTACCTACTGGACGGGGTATTCGTAAATTAATTCGCGAAGCCAACGGATTAGTACAACCAAGCACCACTCGCTCGCAGCCACAGTTAGCCAAGGAAACTTGCGAACCACAAACCCTTTGACAGTCTCAAGGACTTAAGCTTTGATTATTCATTTAGTTGAAATGTATTACTGTTTGTAAAATGTGTATATCTTCTCACACGCAATATTCAGATTAAAATTCTTACAGGGTGTAATAGATTACTGTTGGTTTTGCGTTGACGTGTCTATAGGGCCAAACCTTAGAGACCTTCCAAACACCGACCCACACTGATGTTATCTGTGACACCTAGAGTTAAAGGCACTCTACGACGGCCCTTCCTTCCACTTTCTTGTTGTATTCTCAAATTGGCCATTTGACATATTTTGCCTTAGAAAATGTTTCAAGAGTAAAACTATCTTCCCTAATGTCACGGTAAAACGCTTTGAAGAAAGTCACTGTGAAGAAATGGGTAGGAACTCTAATTTTCAAAACTGAAATGGTTGCTGTTCGTAAAATTAAACAAATTGTGAAGTTAGTAAACAAAGTATTGGATCAATTTGATTTTATCGCTTTATCCAGAACTGACCAGGTTTAAAGGTAAAGCCGAAGTTAGTCAAAGATTCACTGAGATAAAATTTTGGGGATACATTTTCATCAAAACGTTAAAAGGGAAAATGCAGTCACCCCAGTAAGAGTTAGTATGCCCCGTCACTCTTATTAATGAATAGCCTTTTTGATCATGTAACATATTTTTGTTAGTGAAATGTGAAATTTCAATTTCAATTTCAAATTCAATTTGCTTTAACTATTGTTCGTAACAGTTACAACTTACAACATGTTCAAAACGTCTTCAAAGGTGCTTGTTATGCAATAACAGGAGATTTGCAAGTTTTTTTTTTCTTTTTTTTTTATTATTCAAAGCAAATTTTGGGCGACTGCCTATTGGCTCTAATAGAGAAAACAGAGTATTCAAAATAAGTTTACCACAAGTTTTACCTCCTAAAATTCGATGTGATGTTTTCGATTTATTTCCGGTATGATGACATAAAACCCGAAGGCAAACCTTTCCCTTAAACACTCTTGGTCACAAAGATTCTCGTAAATGCCCCATGGACATCATGTTCACGCACAATAGACTAAAGAAAAACAGTCATAGGTGCAGACTCGAATATTACTTTTATCGTTCCACTTGACTAATTCAGAGTACTTGAAACCCCCGTATTTAATGTAAATAATTCTAACAAAAACCTAATATACTGTAAATACATTTATTTGTAGATTAAGATTGGCACCTGAAGTAAGTTGCGTGAACCAGGTAAGTAAAAAAAAAATTGTCGAATGTTTTATGTTCAACCTTTCCACCGAAAACAAAAATCAAATAAATGACATAAGTGTGTAAATTAAAGATTGCACAATGATAAGGTTTGTAAAAAAGCAACAGCGCATAGCCACCTGTAATTACTGCTGTGCTCTGAAAAAAAAGCTTTCACATTGTCATCCATTACATTTAAGTTTAATGACTGCTGTATGATACCAAAATGACAGAAATACACTGTCACAGGTTAAGCTTATAATTAGTTATGAGTCGAGGGTTCCGTACAGGGTTTCCTTGTGATATTGTGCGTTATTATTTCGATGTCAGTCACGGTTCAAGAATTACTGTCTTTTGTATACAGTCGTAGGTTTGCTGCTCAGAGTATTGAACGCTTGACTGACATGTACAAGGAGAAAGTATATTGGGTTATGCACGATATATATGGAGTCGTGTGATCGAGTCGTGTGGCCGGAAAATTAACATTTTCCTGTCATTAATGTAAAAAAAAAAAACAAAGGTGTAAGCGTTGTACTTTGTCAGCAGTTCAAAGACCTTGAGCTGGTGGGGAGGAACTGAACTGGGACAAAGGGTTTTGAAAGTAGTAAGGGTGACTTGCAAGTGGTGTGAAATGCTTTCTGCTGACAAAATGCAAGTTTTGCAATGAGGATTTAACAAATGTGATTTTGAAGGTATAATGACGAACTGGACTGTCTTAAAACTGAACCACGAGAACGAAAGGGCTTCGCCAGTAGTGTTTTCAGGTCTTAACTTACTTTTAAACACTGAGGTTTTCAAAAGTATGTTAAATGTTGGAGACTAATGTTAAGCAATACGCCTTACAACTGTAACCAGTATGCCAGTTACCGCTGGGTTCCATTCGTGAAGTGAAGGGTTGTGAACTTTTAACATGCCGTCGTACTTACTGGGAGCTTTAAGGGAATGTGCCGTTTGCAAGTTTCCCTTATTACTGCAACTTATTAAGGAAAAGTGTCTTTTGGCATTTTCCAAATTACTGGAACTTTAAGGGAATATGCCGTTTTCATACTTTTCTAAATTTCCTGAAAATTGAGGAAATATGCAGTTTTCACTTTTTCCCAATTACTGGAATTTTATAGAAATGTGCCGTTTTCATATTTTCTACTTACTGGGACTTAAAACTTGAAGAAATGTGACATTTTGACATCCCTTATTTAGAAATGACAGACACTTACTGGAGAACTGTGCTGTTATATCACATTAATTCTGTTTATACCCAATATTCCGACGTGATTTGAGGTACAATACTCTGTATTCAACGGAAAAAAATATCCCAATTTTCCATCTCTCCTTGTCTGTGTGCCCACCAGACTGGGCCGAGGAGTTGCAGCGTTTCTAAGAACGGTGCCCATATGTTCGTTTTGCTGTTAAACAGACGCTAGGTAACTACACTGACAACCTTTTCGAGACAAACCGGTGACTTTATCGCGTGACGTATCGTTGTTTTAGTTATGAAAGACCCCCGATCCTAGCGAACGGCTTCGGAATTACTAACAAAAAGAATCCTATATTTTTTACCAAATTGTGATATGTGCTTCCGGCGACAGAAAAACCTCTCTGGACCCGCTCTCCAAACTCCCACAAACCAAGTGTGTATTGCCAGCAAGTGATTGTAAACTGCGATAAATTAAGATAAGTTGAAATTTAGTAAGACTAAGTACTGCCTGTAATGTACTACCAGAACAACATACCAAGACGATTCCACAGAACCCGTGGAAATCCGGCGAGGCCCAACTGGGATAACACCTTTTGTTTACACAGGACAGATGAGCATGGTTGGCTAGAACTGGCAGAACATTTAGCCGTACATATCTCCTCTAGCTTCAATTTTTATCTTTTTCTTGTTTCACTATGATGCGTTACTTGCTTAGTAGTACTAAAACGAAGTTTTAAACGTAAAAATTGAAGCAATATCGGCTGAGATTAGCTGTTTTCAACAGCCGATGGACTTCCTCTCAATTTCCGCCGTTTCTCAATAAATATCGCTAATCCTTCTGTACCTGTTTGCTTCCACAGTAAGAGGCACTAGGTCGAGGCCCAACTCGGATATCGGCTCTGTCTGTAATTAGGTTCCACGGTAGTTTATTTTAAACTTGAACGTTTTTTTAGCTGCATAAAAATGCAGAATAATTGAAAATAATCGTTTTATTTAAGTAACTAAAGTGATTTCAATGTTAACATTTAAAAAATCTGAGAGAAATCAATTAAGTACACCAGTAGCATCAAACACAATGTTTGTATCTGACAACAAAGTCACTGTTTACTCGAGCAGATCTAAGCCAAAAAGAGTGAAACCATGGAGCTACTGCGTAGGCCTACTACGTGATAGCTTCATTGTGAGACAGTGTCATTTCAGCGCATAAACATCGACCGGGATTGGAATTTTTAAGGATTGTTTTAAAGCTATGACTCTTACGATTTAGATTCACGCAAGTGTCTAGGTTTGGGGAATTTTTTCAGTAACACGTGTTTACCTGGGTAAACTAACGTCATTTTCTGACAACGATGTTTTCGGTCCGGAATTGCTTTCTTTTTCAAGTACTTCTTACGTTATTTATAGCAATAGAAAAAAATTATTAGTTGCAGTAGGTATGTAAAACGCTTTTAAAATTTTAAGTGGTCCGGCCTGCAACGGGTTAGAGGGATGGTTACAAGACTTAATGATAACTCTCTGGAACCACGACGTCATGTCCCGTTGCGCTCTTAAATGTGTTTGCAAATTATTGCTACCTGAGTAGAGACATACTTCAATACAGTCAAGATTTTTAATAGAGGGGAGCGGGGTTTGATTAATCGCTGTCTTGGGGAATTGGTCTGTAATTAAGTGGAGGGATGTCCCCCTCCCCTTTGGAAAATCTTTGCTTTTGACAGAGGGTTGAGATGCAAAATGGTGCTATATTTGACACATTTTAAAGCATATTTATGGTCATCATTTTTTTATGACGGCTCATTGAGGGGGAAGAACTGAATCCTGCTAGATCCGCACGTTTCGTTTTTTTTTTTTTTTTTTTGCCTCAACTTTTTTCATTCATGAGGGCCAATAGTGGGCGCGCACCTGTTGCGCCCCTGGATCCGCCAGTCCTCCACTATTATCACCATGCAAGAGTGAGAGGGCTTTGAAGAAAGTAAAGGGGCAGTGAAAGACTCAGCTGTTTTTTTTTTCAGAAACTGACCCCAAATGGCCTTAAACCCGAGCGAACTGGAGGGTGATCGCCATATCGACTCGGCAACTTGTCCTTGAACGGCCAATCCGCCTCTGTTCTGATAATTACAATTCCTGATTGATGTCACAAATCACTTTGGGGGCAGCTTGACTCAGTGGCAGGGTGTGTGGTAGGAAGCCTTAGTGACCGTGACCAGGGTCGGGTTAAGGAGATAATTCCAATCCCGTAGCCAGGTAGCATACCCCCTCCCCCGTTCAAAAAAACGTGGTCGCCGCGGCTCCCTATGAAATAGTTACCATTGCCTTAATGCGTTTTAGTATGCTAGCATTCCTTATCAATATTTCGCCCCTAGAAACCATCACGCCTCCAATTTCAGTATATACCTTGTCTCTAACTACCGGATACCACACAGGTGGGAAACCGTGGGCTAGAGGATATCCCCCCCCCCCCTTTTGTTTAGCACTGCTCCCATGAAATTCAAGTTTTCCCACAGAAAATTTCAATCTTATCCTCTCCGTTTTTCACACAATTACCCCACCCTACCGTGGGGAAATGAGTAGAGGAGCGTTGCCCGTGCCTTAAGTTTACAAAACACTTTTTTTTTCATGTTAGATGACTGCCTTAATAACAGTAATCTTAGACTAAGATAAGTCCCGGCCTGTTTTATATAATGCTTTATATTTTTTCACTCTATTTACTGCGTAAGTTGATATGTAATGACAACTTTTGCCGCACCAAACTTAGGAACCTAACAGCCCAACAGGTCATAATGCTGGTGAGCTAGACTGACAACCGTCCATTCAGATATCGCGCCGTAAACGGAGCTAAGTGCATGGGATGGAATTATGACGTTCCTTGAGAACGTTCATATGGTAATTGCACAGCTCGCAGCTTGTCGGTCCGTCTTGTCAGGCTTATGTGGTTGTATTTGGAGGTGTAACATAAAGGGTGATTCTCCATGTCACAAAAATGTTGTGCAGGAAAGAACCCTACAGTTTGAAGGATAGAATTAAACACTGCGTGTTTAGTAGCCTATACTGTTTAGAGTTTAGGTTTATTCCAAAACTAAGTCGTCCAATTTAACGAACAACTGTCAATGATAACCCGCGAAGGTAGGCTAACAAAAAGCAAGTATGTAATACAACTTGTACTTGACTTTCAGGGACCTTTGAGTAAAATCCTGCTAGTGATAACAAAAGCTTGCTTTTAAAACTAAGCAGCTTATTTATTTACATCCGTTAGTTTCCTGTTTGAACAAACGAGATAAGTGTAGGGGGAGTAGGCTCAAGAGCTAAACAGCCTGTGTTTGAAAACTTGTGGTTAGTCAGACTCAAACTAATTCATCCTGAATAAGCTTCGGTGAGGAAGATAAACAATTTCGCCATGTCCACAGGTTCTGTGGGCTCAACCTGTCATGAAAAATGTGGAATTTGATGAAATGTAAATAATAACATTCTTTCCAAGACAAATTGTTTGTGTTGAGTTTTATCTGCTCTTCAGTCGTGCAGCATTTTCTTCGGAAATTAAAGCCGAACATTCTTCCCTTCATATGAATTTTGTGTAAACACGAATTGTTTTGTTTTTATGATAGGTCTGAAGGTTATCACATTGTACTGTGCTCAGAACAGAAGCAAATTGAATCTCGTTTGGCTGCTTGTTCCATGTTACATTATGATTCCTAATTTTTCAAAGGCCTCAAACATATTTAAAAATATGATCATATTTAAAAATAATTTTCTCGACTTCTCTTTTGTTGACTTTGATGAAAACAGGCTCCGCTGTGATATGCGAGTGATGACCTATGCCGTCAATTGTGCTCGCAAATGCTCACTCACAATAGGGTATGGATATGATTTTGACCAATGTAAACCCAGTGCAGGCTACTGTGGTAACCCTCTTTTTGACTTGTTGTAGCAACTTGTTTTATCACAAATACCACTTTTGTCTCACCAACCCACTTTTGTCATAATCATTGCCCACTTTTCTCACAACAACTACTTTTGTCACACTCATCGCCTACTTTTGTCACAACGGAGTCACAACTTTTGTCACGACACTCGCCCGTATATGTCAAAATTTTACATGGCACCACTTTTGTCACACCGTTGTAGCTCCATGGTTACACACACACATTGCCCACGTTTGTCACACCCATCGGTTCATGTTGGAATGAGAAGTATTTAGCAGGTTTACTTATGCTTACTGAATAGGAACTGTGATTTGGAATTTACTTTTGTAAATATGAGGGGTACGTAGAAAGGGGTCTTTGAGAAAATAGTTTTAAAATAATTATACCCTGAACTCATAATCATGTCTGCAGGTCGGGAGGGGGTCAGAGTGAATCTTTGGAGACAAGTAAATGGCAACCGTCTTGAAAATTCGAATAAAGGGAATGAAGAAACGAGGAAAGCAGCCTGTGGAAAGACCGAGAGATCAGGGACGTTGCCTCGGAGAGATCCCGAAAGGGCAGTTCTTACCACCATTTAAACACAGAACCAAGTGGCGTTACAATAGATAATCGACACTGGGGGAGGACTCTTCGTTGTAATTTTCAGCTAGGCAAGAGGGTTGTATCCTATGAATGGTGCTGAAGGGAGAGGGTGACATGTAAGGCCAGGTGATACCAGTGCAAACTGGTGATATCTTTGGCAAGCTTTAAACTGATTACATAAAATGTCATTATTTAGTGATTTTTCCTATTTACGGCTGGGCTTGAGAAAGGAGAAAGAAAGCTTTGCCTAAGTGAGGAGGCGGATTACATACAGAATGGTTTCATTTATGGGACAGATTGGTAAGACGTTGGACGAGTTCTCTGGCAAAGAATCCTCAGTTTGTGCATTTTCTCATTTTTGTTAGGTGTAATTGATGGGGACTTTGTCCACGGCAGGATTGACACTACTACTCTTTGAGAATGTCACTTTGCTCCAAGATTTTCTAGATCCAACATTTTGCTATCCCTAGTAATTAGCTCTGAAAAAATTAAATGTTTACGGAGTCTATTTTTTCTATCCTCCTATTGCATGATGTCTCAGCCGGGGGTGGTGGGGTGCAGGTGAGAGATGGGAGGAGAAACAATTGGTTGGAGTACAGCCGTCGTGTATAGGCCTTACCAAAGAATGCTTGGTCAAAATGACTTATAAAAGTTGAATATGGCATATTCCTGAGATTTTAAGTTGCACCTAAGCATTTTCTACGTATAGAGTTAATGCTTTAGAAGCAAATTCAGAGTTCGGAAGAAAGGGTAGATTTCATTTTAAGTTATTTTTCTCTTTTTATTTCACGAGCCAGTTAAGTTAGGCATGCTGTAACACGGTATATGAAGTAAAGCTACAGATCTTTAGTCTTGCGTATACGTAGATACATTTAAACTGTTGTCATGTATATGCCTGTACGGGTCCTCTACTCTCTTCTAATCTTTCTTTAAATTCAGTCTTCCCTTCTCCGTATCCTTCCTTTCTTCCCGCTTTGAGACCGATATGAACTGTAGTCCCCCCCCCCGCCATGGGATCTTCAAGGGACACTTTGTCCCCTTCGGCGCCAACCGTGTACAATAATCCGCTCTTAAGTTTAATTCAAGAAATCGTTTTCGAAGCGCCCTCTTTCAGCATTCAAACATAGTCATAAAATATTGGCCTAAATTCTGACATAAACTTTTTTCTTTCCAATGCCATACACTTTTCTCTAAAATGAGAACATGATTTCACTTTTCTCTAAAATGAGAACATGACTTCCAGCCCTAACAGAAGAGACCTCGTTTTTCTTCAGAAATTGGAGGAGTAAGATCGACTACATGGTGTACGATACCACCTTGGTAAAGTTATTCGGGGAGGGGCTTCTTTCCCCTTCCCTTTCACCCTTTCTTGTGCGTATGAGAAGATATTAAGCTGATTTGCTTGAAATTTAATATTTGATCATACTTTAACAACTTTAACTCATATACCTACCTAACTCACCCCGCGTGTGCGACAAAAGCGGGCAATGTGTGTATGTGAGTGTGTGACAAAAGGGGTGTCCTGTAAAATTGTTACAAATAGCAATAGGCTAGATAAAAGTCGTAGCCTCCGTTGTGACAAAAGTGGGCGATGATTGTGACAAAAGTGGTTGTAGTGACAAAAGTGGGTAATGGTTATGACAAAAGTAGTTGGTGGGACGAAAGTGGTATTTGTGACAAAACTAGTTGTTACAATTGTACTAGTTTGATGTTTTCGTTTAAACTAGAGGGGGTAGATGTTAACCTACTTAGGACAATCGTTAATGGCCGAGGCCATGTTACAGGGCCTTAAAAGAATTACAGCATGACAAAGACTGTCCTCTTATTGCCGAATCACATATAATCTACGTTCTTAACTTTTGTGTGACTTTCCTAACGGTTGGGAGATAATGCATTATCATTTAAGCCTTTCGTAGTTGTTTAAAATCACACAGTGAACGGTAAGCAACGTTCAAAGTCCATAATGAACTTGGCGTTCGTTAGCTCATACATACATTGAACACAAGGTTTCATTCTTGGTCCTATACCGCAGCTGCTATTGTCAAATACACTGTATGTATGTCGAAAAGGATTAGCTAGTGTATCATATTTTTGTTTCCAGATTTTAAACCGTGACACTCAAGGTACGTATAATAATATTTAAAAGTGTCCTACCTGAGTAATCAGGTATCGAATTGTACAAGCATCATAATGGGTACTTTAGTATCCATAGACCCTGGTTAAGAAAAATCATATATTTACTGGATGCATTTATTTCATGTGGCGAACGTCTATATAAAGAGAGATAAAAAACAGTTGTCTTTGTTAAACCTGATCCTAGAAAATATCTCCTTTTGTCATCGATATTTCATCAAGTAATCCTCCTGAAAGTATCGTATCAGCGCCTATTAAAAATCCGATGCCGAATTCGTGCTTTTTCTTTTTACTTGAAATTCATGAAAAACTAGACCGTTCTTTCGACAGAAAAAAAAATATCTTAGTAGCATGCCAGGTACTTTTCAAAGCGTGGGGTTTTGATCTGGACAATATATAAATGCATTTTGGTCAAGTTAATCCAAATACTGTGACTATGATATGTGCATCTTTCACTCCTTGCAGGATGGTCTTATTACACTATTGCCCATTGAAGCGTCCTAATCAAAACACACGCCCATATTTCCTCACCAGAGGTTTCGTTTTGTCAGTTTATCTAGAATACTGACTAACTTTCTGACATGGTTTGTGGCTTGAGTGACAGGAAATTATTAGCACGACGTTGACAAGCTTCGATAATTGTTTTTACCCAATATATGATCACGTGTACAGCATAATGATACTGGGAGCTACGCAAAGGTATTGAAATTCATTATTTTATAGAATTCATGTAGCTCACTGCCAAGAGGCAATCAATGACCAAACATTTGCACAACTGCAAACGAGTTGTACATCCCATGAAGTCTTTGGATAATGTAGACCTGCCGTCGGGGATATTGACTTTGATCTGATATTTGGGTCGTACAGAATATCTAGAAACTTAAAATACGTATCAGAATTCGGATTAAATAACATAATTGTAATACTTGTATCCACTGGACATAAGGGGGAAAAGATTAACGCCAACAGGAATTATCACTGACGGAATGGGTAGTAGTAGTAGTCATTCACACTATTTTAAAGAAAAGAGTCATGCTTAGGAAAACGAATAAGCTACGAGTTTTATTTTCCCGTCATATTCTGAATGAAGAATTGTGGCCTAACTTTATTAATTTTCAGCTTTAGACTACATTATAAAAAGAATGAGAGTTTGCCAAGAAATACATAGTTACAAAAACTCTAGTAGACAATAACCTGATCAGAAAGGTGATAATGGAGGAAAAGATCAGAATATGTTAAGTGGTATTAAGGACAAAGCTGACAGAGAGACCAGTGCGTTGACTACGGTTTAGTTGTTCTATCGGTAAGCCTACAAGTGGGCCACTCCTCTTTCCTATATTGCTTCAAGCCTAACGAGGTAATACATACGGTCTCTGAACCTTACTTACGACATGGTTGTCGATATGGGTATTGATTTTGCTTCGCAACTCAGACTCCTTAATGTCTCACTGAAGCACTTAAATTCTCCATTTCATTTTGTGCACTCTGTATGAACAATAAACACATCTCTTTTCTAAAGTTTTCTTGTCTTAATTTTACTCAGCTTACAAACTGTTGCATCAATACAGGTAATCTTGTCGAAGGGATTATGATTTACACAAATTTGTTTTTCACCTAATACTAGTCTTTTCAATGACCTTTACTTTTAGTTTAGTTTCTTTAATACGTTTCTCAATATTTATTTGCATTTAACTGTTGGAGCTAGATCCTTAAATGAGAGAGCTGCTTTAGTAGTTTTGTGATTCCTTCACCAGTAATACTTTTCATTAATCTCATCGTTCTTGTTTCCATATTTAAGTTTTGAATAAAGATATTTTACCATCTTTGTCTTAGTCGATATTTTTGAGGAATACGTTCCTTGCCCTAGAATATACCTCTACTCGTTAATACTTGGTTTTAACCACTTATCACATTCGGTTCATGGCCCTGTGAAGCTGATGTTCTTTCAGAATGTTTTAAACTAAGGGGTTTGGTTCTCATTATTCTGAGGAGAGAGTTTGTCAAAATTTGAATTTTGGTTCTATACTTGTATGTTTCTTAATAGACTGAGAGCAATACTAAAGCCCAGAAACAAAAGTTATTCACTGTCAAAAAGCACAACTTTTCGGTGCACACGACCCTCTTCAAGTGTATTCATACAAGCAGATATTCTCAGCAGCAGAAGGGTTAACACACAATTCTGTGCAAAGCAATGTTACAGTTGGCTAAACATGAAAGGATCTAAGGGAGCCTAATCTGCTCTCTGTCTGCCTCAACAATCCTGTCATAGCCCATTAATCTTTTCTGGTTAGTTGAGGGTCTCTAACAAAGTTATTCTCACTTTCTGAAATTTTTCTCTAGCTTGGATCATTTTTATATATACCTAAAATGTCTACTTTGAAGTTAGTATTTTTCCTATTGTGTAGTTTCCAAGCAATGTTGGTGGAATGGTGAACTGCCCTACTTTCCGCGGTTATTGTTCCTGTGTTCATTGTAGCGTTTACCTACACTCCGTGCTGTTTCACCAACATAAAGCCCGTCTTTTGCCTTTTTACTCTTCTTGTCTTCACACTGTATGTTGTACACCACTTCTTTTTGTTTGCAGTTGACCTTTATGTTCTGATCACATATCTCACACCATTCTGTGCAACTTCTTTTCTTAGATGGATCAGGTTTACAAAAAATTCTTTTGCGACTTCTTCCTGCTTTTTCAACAGTTCTAATCTTCAGGCCAACTTGCTTAAACACCTTGTCAATTTCTTTCTTTAACTGGCTGTTAGGCGTGGCATCAATGAACATTGCAGACTCATAGCCACCGTCTCTATACCATGCCTTTTTTTCTTTATATCTCTACTTTTGTCTCTTTCTTCTCTTTTCCATCACTTGGGTCTCTTTATTGTGAAATGTATATTTTCCTTTGCTGTATCTTCAGGTCAAATATGTAGGTATAATACCGCCATTCCATAACAGTCTAGGGCAATCATATTTTACCTGTATGCTAGGGTTAGCGAACTCCCACAGAAATGCCCATGAGTCGAGTCCCACCCTTAGTTTGGAATTATAACAGGGGACACGTTGTTTACATACCTCGAATGTCGGGTGCAATTTACGCCTTTCCGAGTAAACTATTTTTTTTTATTCACGGTCCCAGCAGATCATGGACACTTGAGCTGCATCACCACATAGTTAAACACCAATTAGCATCGTTAATAGTTTTTTAACCGGCCCCCAAAAATTAATGTTCGGTTCGGGGATATGCTGTATGATGAATATTGTTAACACACAACTCGGCACAGAACACAATTTTCTAAAGTTTCTCTAATAATTATTCGTGAACTAAGTTGTATTGGAATCACAGTCAAATCATAACGAAGGATCAAGCTACTTACAAAATTACAAATGATCGAGCTACAAAATTACAAAAGCGATATCCAGCGGCCCTGAATAGTCCAATTCTCAGCTGGTCCAGTAGTGCGCAATGGCCCCTGGTCCTAGACTCGTTAGTACGTCTTCGTCTCCGCCTCCAACCTCCGGGTCACACCTCCTACTTTAAACGGTTTTGATGGGAGTGGGTCCTTTGACTCCATGCCCCAGCTCATCTAGCGTCTCCCTTCTCTAACAGAATGACCTGCGTCTAAGGGGACTGCCCTCAGCCCCAGAGCCTCGCACATCCGTGCGTCAATTCTCACTAGGCACATCTGCAGTAATACTTCCTCTCGTGTTAGAACACATGAGCAAGCCCTCCTATGACATAACACATATGCCAGTTCCCCAATGAAACAAAAACAAATGCTATAACACATACGTGCTAGTCCATATGATGTGACACATATGCCAGCTCTGCAATGATATAACACATACAAGCTAGTCACCTATAGTATAACACATATGTCAGCCATCCAATGCTATAACACATACGTGTAGCCCCTATGATGCATTGCATATGCCAGCTCTCCAACGATATAACACATACGTGTAGCCCCTATGATATAACGCACATGCCAGCTCTCCAATGGTATATCACATACGTGCCATCCCCTATGATATAACGCATATGCCAGCTCTCCAATGATATAATACATATGCCAGCTCTCCAATGATACAACACATTCGTGCTAGCCCCCTACGATACAACACATGCCAGCTCTCCAATAATAGAACACCTATGTGCTAGTGCCTTGATAGAACACATACCAGCTCGGTGAATGATAGAACACCTATGGGCTAGCACGTCCTACGATATAACGAATATGTATCAGACTTCTTGTGTTAGTACCAGTACACCTGGTATAACTATCTTCTCTTCTCGTTAACCCTTGAGATACCGTTCTACGACAACTCTCTACTACATAATTCTAATAAGTCACGCTTTTAGGCCGTTCCTAAAGCGTGAATCAAACTACTTCTCTGGCTTTTATCGATTATAACTTAATTCTAGACATCATCTAACACAGCGGAGTGCCTCAAACTTACTCCTAAAAAGAATCCCTTTGATTTTGCCCTTCTAATTAACCGCCAAGTCATTCGATTATTCTTAACAGACACAGCACCGTTAATCTCTCGCCTCGTTTTCAGCCGTTTTTATTGAGCACAACAGTCATCGTTATCCGCCCTGTTTTCTACTAAATCATACGTACCGCAGGGGCCTTCGTATTTTCGCACAGGGTTACGGTTGTTTTTTGGGAAAAATTCTGTCTTCGAGGGGTTTTTTCCTTCTCCTCTTAGCAGCTTCCTGTGCGGACATAATCTGAACCCCGCATGCACTGCGCTAACACACCGGTACCCAATCAGTGGATTGTAAACCTGAAAGTTCCACCCCATGTTCGCGTATACCGTAGGCTTCAATTGACGCTACAGACCGCCTATCCGTGGAGGAAGAACCAATCAGAATCAGTGGGAACGGGGCTTCTCTAGCCACTGGGAAGAAACTTTCTTGCAGGGGCTTCCAAGGTGATTCGCGAATACTGTAGGCTTTAATGCACACTACAACCCGCCTACCTTGTAGGATATAGCCAATTAGATCCGTGAAACGGGCTTCTCTAAGAACTCAAAAGACATGTGCGTTTCATTGCTTTCAACCTGACTCCAACCAGCTAGACCATCTGACGGCGACAAATAGCCGCGAATGCGACTTCGTTACAGTTTGTTGAAAAGCGTCTTTGCTAAACTGGCATATACTTATGCATAACTCTTCACATAGTTAATTCTAAGGCATAATAGGGTGTTTAACCTTTCTTTAGATATTTAATGTGTCTTTTTATTTGTTGTTTACGATCACACATCGATAGATCTCGTGGTTCCACTTATCAGGTTCACTTCCGGTTACAGAACGTACTGAGCTCAAAGATTCATATCTTTTACAAGGAGCCATAACTACCTTACAACTTTCTTTGGCAAGAGACAAGAGGCAAGAGAATTGTTATTTCAAATTCTTTTTGTATTAGATATCTGATCAATTCCAGGCCAAGACCAACTGATCACACAACGATGGGAAGTAAAGTATTGTCCTTGAAAGTATGGCTACTTATTTCGGTGCTCATTTTAAGAAAACGTAAGTGAGGAAAGTTTCCATTATATCTGTAACAATCGGAACATCATTTTTTGTTTAGTTAACAGTCACCCATGGGCATTTTAATTGTATTTTGCTTATGCTTGTAATATTACGATTTTTATCACTAGGCACTCTACAGTCTTATCAACAAAAAATGCACGTCATTTCTTAAAATAATTTTTTTGACCTTTTTATTCCGTTAATTTGTGCACAGGTGCTTCCATCGTCTGCCCTAAGTTATTGAGATTCGAGAAAGGGAGTGATGTAACCCTCAAATGTAATATCACTGATAATGATGTTTCTGAAATATACTGGTTTAAAGGAAATATTCCGCGTGACAACCCTATACTTCAAATGGAAAATTCAAAAGTGGGTGGTGTCGAATATGGTAAAGGTCAATACGGTATTACCAACGCTGGAGCAATGTTGATCAAGGACGTAAAAGTGGAGCATGAGGGCTTTTATTTCTTCCTCGTTGGTAACAAACGAATGGACTTTGTGGGAGACGAGATAGAACTTGAAGTTACAGGTAAGATACCAAGGTGTATAAGATTAGTAAATTTTAAGCATAGGATATGACATGATTGTGAAAACTTTAAGACGTCGTCATACTTTGCAGTCAAGATGGGAATTGGCAATCCATTGGAGTTACACGACCATTCGACCGTTCAATACATGTACCGATACAAAAGCTAAAGTTAAGTGCTACTAACCACAGTTCTTATTTTACAAGTTTCATATCCACACTTCATGTGAAAAGATAAAGTATTACACTGTACAGGAAACAATAGCTTACGGTGCAGAATAACATCTTACTTTAAAAACGCAAATTTTCGACGGTCGGGAGATAATTCTCTTGGGCGGAAGCAACCCTTATATTTCTGGCTTTTTAAGAGAATCATTGAAAAACGTGATGGAAGAATTCAACATATGCAGGAATGCTCCCGATTTTCCACTCGACAATAGGAAACGTGTGAAAATGACACCATAAAACGAAAAACACACGAAGTGAGTTGTGGGTTTCATATAACCCCAACTCAGTTGATAATATATTTCGTCCTGACGACACAGCTATACACTGCACCCGTCGCCGTACTAATGTAACTAATTAGCCTCTTGGTAGGGAAAACGGCTTGCTCAGAAAAACAAATTACTGACTTCACAGACATCAAACTAGCATCCACTGAACTAAAATGCCACAGCCATCGCCAGATATATCCCAAGTTAGGACGTGTCCCATGCTGTATAATGTAACGTTATCACAAAGTCCTGTTTAAGAGTTCTTAATGCGCAAGCTTTTAAGTGACATGGGCGTTAATCGATTGGCCGCCACCATGGTTGTTGTTGTTATTCCTTAACCCTTTTCCAACCATCCCTGTTTTTTTTTTTCTATCGCACTGTATAGCCAGCTAACTAAACACAGTTCTTGACATTATTGGCAATCTATTAAAAGTCTAAAATAATTTTTACCTCAACAATATTTCAAGTTGATCTGAAATAAAAAGCGTTACGGTCATTTGAATCAGGTAAAGACATTATTTACCTTGTGACGTTCACAGTGGAAGATGACCTCCTGTCAAATTCATTAGGTTGTCTGTGTATTATATGTTCAAGATAAATGACTTTTTCGACGAAGGTTGTTGTCTCTGTACCTTATAAACGTTATACACTAGTCTACAATGACGATAGGGCAAATTATTCTCTTTGAAGAATAAGGGTATAGTTTCTACAATCCAAATAATGACGTTTTTCCTTCAAAGTCGCAGAAGGAGTATTGCACAATGGTCGGTGTCTGCCACACGGAAGTCACATTTGAAGGTGCCATTTAATTCATATCAGGGTAACGTGACTTAATAGGAAGAACTTTTCCCTTTCCAACTGCTCTTTACACAGACTCTGTCCTTTTATCCCAAATTTCCTTTCACTGAATGAGTCTGTGTTAGTCTCGCAAAGGGAATAGATAAGTTTTCCCTCGATAACTTTTTCTCGTGCTTGAAGAGTGCAAAATGCTTAACGCAATGTTATTCAGAATTTGATGAGAACATTTAAGGGGATTTTGCCTTCCTTCTTTGAATGCACTTTTAACATGTTCCAATCATTTAGGGTGTGATTCGGGAATGATCTACCTAAATAACGACTACAACGTGGTTTGTTGGAAATCTGGATTTGACGAAGGAAACAGTAGTTTTCCAAACTATATCAGCACTATTGAAAACTTATTTTGGTTTGCTTTTGGCCACTGATGGTAGGAAATATGGGCCGTGCACACGTCTTTGACTATTTTGGATAACAGATGAAAAGTATCTCCCATTTTCCTAGGTGTAAGCGAGACATCCTATCAAGTTTCAGAAGGCACTATAAGTGATCGTGGTAAAGTCAGAACCTGTTGTTGTGAAATTTGCTTACGGTACTGAGCAAATGTCCTGATTGTCTCGACTCTGTGCTGGCCTGATAAAATAATCTTTTGATTGATCCCAAATTCATCATCGCATTCAAAAATGCATAGTACTGAGTTCTCTCTATGCAGACGGCCTCGTAACAATCACATTGGGGATTTTTACTCAAACCCAAAATATGGCTGATGACAATTTGATTATGATCGTTGAAAATCGGATCATAAACTACATGTTTTTGGGTCTATACCTGTCGCAAGTTCACCGTGTGTTCCTTACCTTGTCCAAGATACAAACGACTTTAAATAGTAACGTTATTCTTTAATTGCAGAGTAACGTTATTTTTTAATTGCAATGCTTAACTAGCGTTCCCAAGATTTTGTGAATAAAATCTCCGTTGATTTATGATGAATTTGGACTTAACCTAAAAAACATCGGTAGTTTTGTTTATCGTTGTGCTTTAATCTGCAAGATGTTGTCTATTGCTATCAAAGAACTGCAAGTCCTTTGATCGGAATAGTCCTATAAACTGGCAGCAGTTGTAATTCCCACATTTTATCCACTCAGCTTTTGAATGAGTGTACACTTGAATGCAATACTAAGGCATTACCTACCGTAAAATGGGGTAACTTTGGCAGGTTTTTCAATAAAATGTTCTTTATATCTACCAAGGAAAGTAATATGAATTTGTTTATACCAAATACTATACATTTGGGGGAAGTGCAATTGTACCATGGGGGTAACATTTTACACCCTCCTCATTTGTGGTCCCTGGGGTAACAAAAAGCCCCTGCCAAAGTTACCCCGCCTTTGGGGCAACTTTGGCAGGTTACAAGATTTTTGTTTAAATGTTCATATAACAAAGACAAACAAGCATAAAAGACCCCAAAACCTTGCATTTGTGCTACAAATCTCAATTTATTGACAATTCTAAGAAAAAAAATTTTCAAACATTCTTAATTGTGGTCAATCCACTCTAAAAATGTGATTGGTGTAAGACTGAGACTTTCAAATTCTTCAAAGCAAAGTTGGGTTGCTGTGGAAGTCATAAACTATATACATATAAATGTAATTACACACAGTTTCAAAACTTTTTCACCAAACTCTACATCATATTGTCTCCAATCAATATTTTGGTGCCTTTATATTTAGATGCATGGGTTATAAAGTCCTGGAAAAACCATCAATCAAAAGTTCAACCACATCATATTTGGATCCGTTCGGTCTATCACTAGTCCAATTTTCATACAAGTTTTTCATACAAGTTGTGATCTTAATGGACAATATGGTGAAAGCAACTATTTTGCTGTATTTCCACACACCATGAAAGAAACTGATGTCCTTGAATATTCCTGCACATGTTCCACACCCTTCATTCCTTTAGACACCGTAACTTCTTAGACCCTGGTCGTCGCCAAGATTTCTCTCCTTAAGGTTGCACTGTATTGACTGTAGTTGTAGATGTTGAGTGGATCAACTGAGTCTAAGATTCTTCAAGGGTTTAAAAGTACTCATTTATTTCATTTATACCAATGCATCCGCTGGCTCATAAACTTTTTAATATTTCCAGCAAAACATTATCTCAATGAATTATATGCTTTGGTGATATAGTCACCATGTATGTTTTCAAACCGTGGTTCCACTCTTTCATGTGAATTGTGGCAATGTTTATCAACCAGTGTGAAGTCCACAGGGGCGAGGGGAAACCCCATTTCCAAACCTCTGATATTGTCTCAATCATTCACTTCTCAGCTCTACTCAGCATGGGGAT
>WURT03107512.1:0-12182 GCA_009936505.3 Holothuria glaberrima
TATGTTTGTCTTTTTTCTGTGTGTGTACTTGGCGTCACAATTATTTAAAAAGGAACGAAAAACTAAAAGTTGTGACAGTGGTTGTCATCGCAACAAAGAACAAGAGCTACGTGATGGAAGAGAAAATGTACATTTTAGGCAAAAATTTGTGCCATGAACTCCTTCCGGGCCATTTTATTCACACAAAGTGGGAAGCTACCTAAGTGAGGAATCTGGTGTCTCGCAGAACCGCGGAAGTAGGTAAAAGTTCAAGGGTCAAAGGTAAAATTTTGTAAAAATTACTTTCATACTCTACTTCTCAAAGGAATATCATCATGAAATTGTACACCTATAACATGTCTAAGTGACAGTACTATCAAAATATGTAGTTCCCATGGCAACCAATCTCAAATATCACATGACAGATTGTCAATTGTTCAAATATGGAAAAAATACCGAAGGTGAGAGGCACATAAAGGCCAACTTAATTCTCTTCACTGTCTCTGCAGTTATAGTGATATTGCTACAAGTAGCCTTAGATTGACAGCATAGTACTAATACTTTACTAGAGCCAAGGTTGTCTAGTACCACTAAAGAAATTAAGTGCGTGCTTAAACCCTTATTCCTAGTGGTCCAACTTCAAGTGACATCAAGCTAACATCGATATACTTCCATTGCCAAAATTTCTCAGCAGATGCTCTAAGAAATTTACTGACACAATGAAAAGATAGACCGGTCGAAGACAGACGAAAGTGCGAAAAGAAGAATATAAAAGGGAATGTTACTTTAAAAAACGACGATAGACATAGCCTGGAGCCTGTGTTAATTATGTGAGGCCTAGGTTTTACGTTTAGGACAGATTTTATTCCTGTAATTAGACCTGTTTTGCAGTGGCTGCGGTTAAATTGTTTAGATTTTCTCTAGAGAAATACTAAACCAAAACTATGCTCAAAGGCCATTACAGGGAAGAGACAATGTAAAGCATATATATATATATATATGTATATATATATGTATATATATATACATATATAACCTAGCCCTTGGAGAAATGGCGACGAAACTTGGCTATGTTACCTCAAACTGTACGTTTATCCTGGCCGTGACGTACCTTCTGTTTATGCTGTGATGTGACGTCGTTATTAATACTTTGGTGACAAAAAAAGGATGAAATTCATGCAGACTGGTAGGAAAGGCAGCTTTACATTGGTATGTGAAATTGACAAAAAGGTTACGTTTGTGCCGTGAGAGGGAATTGGGCATTTTAGCCCAGGAGCTGACCAGCTCGGTTATGAAGATCGTGCGTTATACCCAGCTTTGTTCAAAGTGTATAATGACATAGCCTAAATTCTCAATTCGCCAACAGCAGTAAAATTCAGTAAACTGATGTTCTCTACAAAATTTCAAATAAAGCAACTGTGGTACATGATCTTACAGTCTAACTGGTATGCTGTTTATTATTAAAACGAAGATAATCAAAATCAATCTACGTACCATACAAAGTAACGTTTATCGAAACATTGAAATTTACAACAATAGTTTCGTTGCCTGAGAATATTAACGCTACCAAGCAGATCACAGTGACGAGGGAGACACATTAGGAGGAAAACTTGGACTTATAGATTGGGCCTATTTTTCTTGAGATATTAAATTATGAATAATTTAAAGTAACTTGTAACCATGTCTTTTTTATTTGAGGCATGATAAAGTTTTATTTCTGATGCATAAATCTGTAATCATTGCTTCATACACGTGAGTAATGTAAGCTCAGCTGTGGTTCTAGCCTCACCTCAAAGATACTTATTTTTAATATCCCTATTGTAAAAGCCGAATCTGTAGGTTTTCATTTTCTACCGGCTTAGTTAACATTTTTGTCCCAAAGGTAATGGATCCTTCCAAGTTTGATAAAAGCAATGTAACCATTCAATTAGCCAAATAAATTTTGGGAGGAGAAATGTATCCCAGAATATGTCACTTAGGCCTAAGTTTTATTGAAGAATATGCAAGTTGCAGGAACTCGGCTGTAATGAATATCTTTCACCCATCATATACGCTTTGCCTTGGTTCTTACCTTTTTCGGTTCCTCCCCCAACTATTTATTATTCCTATGTCAGTATGTTTGGAGTATGTTGGGGTGCCCCCTTTCCTAACAAAAAGACTTTCCAATTGAAAAGATTCGTTTTCATTTCATCTTGAAAACTAACCTATGAACCTCGAGTTAAAAAGAAAAGATGACTTTAAAGCAGTGCTACTGAAGACACCCGTAGTCGGAAGAGCAAACACACATTTAGCTTCCTAATATGTATAGTTGCCGAAGAAGAGTACAAAGGGTCGAGAGTAACGGAACTACTCATGAAATGTACACTTAATCACTGACAGACTAGTAAATGAGGCGAAACTACAAAATATGTGCCAGTGATGCAGCCAGGATTTCAAAGTTAAGCGGTAGACCAAAGCAGAAATTTGTTGTATATCTTTATATAAGAGAACTGGGTGGGTGGAGGGGGCACATGAATGGAAAAATTATCGATGAGGGGAAGCCCCATTGGGAGGAGTCACCGCAATATGTATATTCTACGACAAACCGAGGGTAGAGACAGTGTTTCAATAGAAGTTGAGTGTCATATTCATCCTGTTTAGCGAAATGCTCAAGGTCATTGGCCTTTATCACTATTTATCCAACTAAAGCAACTTTTTGGACATTGAAAAGGGAAACCGTATACTTTTAAAATGAAGGGTTCAGTGTTCACTTGAGATTTTCAATCTTTGTAACTAACCAAAAGGCAGACAGTTTTGTCCCTTAACGTCGGCAAACCTTTCAGAAATACACATTACAAACCTACACCAACATTGCATTGGAAATAACATTGGAAAAGGACTGATTTGTATGGGGGTATACTTAAAATGGATGGAGCCGTTTATAGATAGCCGTTAATTGCCGTTTTGCTTTAGTCGTAGTAGCGTCTCACCTTTTCTGATACGTATAACTAATGTTATTACAGGTTGTTTCTTCGTATTCTACAAATATCAGTTCAATCCAGTGAATTTCAAAGATGCTATGGCTAATTTTAAAGAGTAGAGAGCGCCTTGTTTTTGTAATTTTCCGCCATTTTCTCAATAATGTGTAAGGTTTTGGGCCCGATCATTTGATTTTTGTGTAAGACGAATATAAAAGCACTTTTACAATGAAATCATGTTGATTCTTGGGGTAAAACAAGAAACTTAAAATTGAAGGCTTTTCCCTCTTTGCCCCATTGCATGGGGGTAAGGCGTTAGGAGGTGTTAATGTTCCCTGATCTACGTGATTGCACGAGTACCGTCTGGCACCTTCAATTGAAATTGTACTTAAAGATGTCTTAGAATTCAAAAAATATATGCTACAAAGCTTGAAAATGCACACGATATTCCGAAGTTGAGATATGAAATGTTGAATTAGTACGCAATCAAATATTTCAAATAAACTGAATAAATTTCGACATTTTAAATTCAACACCGGTATAGGATATGAAAATGAGAACTGGATGAACGAAATTCATTTCCCAACCTCTAAAATATGTACTCTTGTAATTATAGATTTTTAAGGTTCACTTTAAGCTAAGTATTTCCCAACAGTGGAATAATAACGCCCCGTTGAGATCGAACGTTCCGTTTACCGGGAGTAGGCTACGTTCTACTACAACTAAGCCTACTGTTATGCCCTTCAGCAAAAACTGCCCGGAAGATGGCCATGCTTTTTCGAACGTTTTCTCTTTCGCCCTAAGCACTCCAGTACTCACTGTGTGGAAATGTAAATCTCGGCACACTATTTACGAACAATAATCCAACAAGGAAGATGTTTCATGAGTATGTAAAATGTACAAACTTGTTGAATAGTTTCTTAAGGGAGCGCAGTTCAAGCGCATGTTATTAGCCTGGCCTGTCAACCGAGCCAATCAAAACTTAGAAAGAACTTACGATTTTTTTTTTTTTTTTTTTTTTATTTGAGGCAAACTTGAAAGTAGACTTTTGATTGGTGAACATACCATACTCTACACTTTTTTGTTTTCCAGTGTAAAAATTCGTAATTTGGCCACTTTTACTTTAAGCAATACTTTTTTAACACCACAGGCGACGATCCTGGGGGACGGGGGATTTATCCCCCCATGAAACTGGATGGGGGATACTTTACACTATACCCCCCCCCCCATGAAATCAACCAGGCAGATCCGAAAATCAGAAAACTTTACCTTTTTCTAGACTTTTTACAACAGACCTATTTATTTTTTAGGAAATACTTCTGACAGTTGTCATAGCATCACCTTGCAAAACCCGGAAAGGGCCATTTCCAGTGATCTTAGGATATTTTTGGTAAAATTTCCTACGCTCCGCGCCAATTGATCGTGGCGCTCCGCTTAGATAGTGCCAGTGACTATTTCCGGAAATCAGAACAATTTACCTTTTTCTAGACTTTTTTCAATGTGCCTTTTTTTAGGAAATACTTGTTGTCATATTGTCACGTTGAAAAGCCTGGAAAGGGCCATTTCCGGTTATCTGGAGGTTATTTTTGACCAAATTTTCTTTGTACGCTTCCCGCCAACCGGTGGTGGCGCTTCGCTTAGGGCTTAGGTAGTGTCACTGACAATATACCCCCCCTTTCAAAGACGGATCGCCACCCATGTATGTTTAACATTCACCTCTGCATGTCCATTTAGTTACCAAGAACCTCTCTTCAAGTTCTTTGAATTTTGAAGCCATTTTGTGAGTTACAATATTTATTATTAAAAGTGGCATATGCGTGGTTTAATGTGTTGTACTGTGAGACAAAAACATCATCAATTGTGCCTAAGACGTCATGAAGAACTCCGTGAATTCGTAGCCCTTCAGAAGTGACAGATCGTACCATTTCGGTATCTACGGAAAATATGGCTTTTTTCAAAGTTTCGTGTAATTTTTCTTCCTTTACGTTACTAAAATTGCACGATTTTGTCAAAGTAAACATTTTTTGTTTTTCTTTCAGATGCAAAAATTACAATGTGCCCCAAACGTTTAAAGATTTTTACAGCCGCAACATCCAAATTTTAGACTACAGTATAGACAACATTTAGTTCTTCGGCCGTCCCCCCCCCCCTCTTAAAATAATTCCAAAACCAGCCTAAGATATCGTTTAGTGAATTTGTGGTATTCGTTGCTACTTAAATCTCAAATTTTTCTTACAATAGCACGTTTCAAAAATTACCTAAAGAGGTTCCTTCTAAGCAATTGTTAGAATTTGTATCACATGCATTAGTAAGGGATAGTTGTGTATTTTTCGGCGTCACTACGGGTCGGGTCGGGTGGATTGGTTGCACAGTGGGATAGTGTGGGGTAGAGAGGGGTGGTTAGGTGTTGGGTGGGTTGGTTAAGTTGTAAATGTTGCAATGGTTATAACTTGGTTTATAGATGTAACTGTTTCCCTTGAGGAGTGATTGCCACGTTGAGCTCACAAGAGTTTTTGCGATCTCTCCATTACCCATCTTGCAATTATCAATTATGACATTAGTTTTACGCTTAAGAGTCCGTCTTAAGTAGTAATTAATGATTGCAATGTTTTTGTTTCTTCTTAAATAACAAATGTTACTAGTCAATCAACAATCATAAACAATTGAGTATATGAAATGTTACAGTTTTTAAAGTTGCCGGAGAATCAAATAAAAGAAAATGAAATGAAAATATTGTTATAAGATATGTAGTTATTACGCCAAGACAGTGAAACTAGGAGTTTTTTATCAGGGGCTGGTTTTAAGTCATTACCAGATGGTAAGCTTGGCTGTAACTAGGTTCCTTATAGACTCATTCATATCAAGTGCGTAGGAAGCGAGGGGGTCGGAGTGACAGCCCCAGCGAAATTTGTGGGGGCTGAAGTATGCTTTAGCCCCCCCCCCCCCACTCTCCAAGCACGAAAACCCGTTATTCGCCTCATCTTTTAGAAAGGTAAAAAATTTGCAGTAATTTACCTTAGAATTTGTCCAAACTAATGCACAATATTGCATCTAAGGACCCTCAGATATAAGAAATTTCAAAAATTTGCAGTAATATATCTTAAAAATTTGTCAAAAATAATGCACCAAACCAATTTTCATCTAAGGGTCCACAAATGTCAAAACTTTTTCCAAAGGGCTAAAGAATGTCAAAATGTGCAGTAATTTACCTTAAATTTGTCCAAAATAATGCACAAAATTGCATCTTGGGCCCATAAATATCACAAATTTTTCCAAAGGACTAAAAAATGTCGAAATTTTGCAGTAATTTACCCTAAAACTTTTCCAAAATGGTGCACCAAATTGCAACGTAGGACAGTAAAATATCAAAAAATTTTCCAAAGGGGAGGGGGACACTCCATCTCCTCAGAACCCCCCGGACGACGATCTGAAACAAAGTTCAGCCCCCCAGTCTTTAGTTACATAAAGTTAGCTGTTAAAAATGTCTGCAATCACAGTTTTAACTAGATACCATCGTCATGGATGCATCTGTCCTTTCGAAAATGACCTAGGGCCTTATTCACGCTATAGACTTACACTGCACAAAACTTACCTGATCAATTTAAAGTATCACATCACTTTCTAAGTAAAACTGCTTTAATTTTATTTATTTTTATTTTTGCCTTACAGGCAATAGTAACCCAGGGAGGGAAAATCACATACTTGTGCTTTGTGACGCAACTGTGATTCTCCTTTCAACAAATTGTGCTTCGCATAACCTAATTTGACCACTAAATTGTAAAGTACCTAAAGCTTAGACAGCTTAGAGGATTATCTGGAGTGGTTTCTCTTGGGGGAGAGATGCTCAGCTATAGTAGCTATCTTAGTTAACTACTGGACTTTCATCCCCCTCCCCCATCTCTCTCTAACTTATTTAAGCTGTTTGCACCGACTTTTCTTTGCCCTAGCATCATAATTACTTCGTTAAAATTTTTCATTGCCATATTTGTTCTTCTAGATTTAAATGACGATGCACTTTCATACCTGCCGATGCTACTGTGCCTTGAGCTGCTGCTTAAAATTGGAATATGCGAGAGACTCGATTTTAGTGATCGATTCTTAGCTGATAATTGGTTTCATGAACGTATAAATCTTGAACTGTATTGCAGACAATATACAACAAACGACATCAAGATTGAGTTATTACATAAAGGAACCATTGTGGAAGGATCACATTTAGAAGATGGAATGACTGATAAATGTTACTTTCAAAAGAACTCGTCACTAAGCGTTTTTGTTATCAAAAGATTAAGCAGGTATGACAGTGGGATTTATACCTGCATTGAACCTGAACAAACCACAAAAGTTCTTGAAGTCGATGTTCTGTACAGCCCATCAGATAAGAGTCCACAATGTACGTCTAACTACGAATCACCTGTAATATTCGATGATTTACTCCAGGATTATATAGATTTTACTTGCATGTCTGATGAAGGAAACCCACCTGTTTCGATAACAATTGACATTTTTCAATCAAAGAGCACTCACAACATCTCAGACCTTAAAAAGATGTGCACTGTTCATCGAAAGTCTGATAATGTCCTTTCTTATAATTGTCATATGGATGAGTCTCTAAATAATGCAACGTTTCTTTGTAATGCCACACAGCAGATTCCCTTCCAATACAATGGAGGTTACAAGGGTTCTTGTTCTTTCAGACCATTGCATTTCCTTTCCAATTTTGCAATAACAATAAATGAGGCGGTTGTGAAGGAAGAAGAAGGGGTTAGCCTGACGTGTTCCACTAACGTAACTGGGGTTAAAATAAGTGGATCGGTATACCTGTCGATTTGGATTACATGTGACAACTAGCGATTACTCCAGTCATGTGTTGATTAAAAATGTAGAGGAAACCTCGGTTTCAGAGATAACCGTTACGTGCATTGGTTCGTATAGCTATAGAAATATGACGGATAGAGTAAACCTCACGGTTGAAGGAAATCGTGTACATCAAGAGATATTTTCATTATTACTTATTGTTACCACTTCTATCTTTACTTTTACCATTGCTGCTGTTTCAGTCGTATGTTTTCGTTGGAGACAAAATCGAAACGAGATAAATGATAATCGAGCTGACAGTAGCATCTCCAAAAGTGTGTACACTACTACGGTGATGACTACAAATGAAAGTGTAGAAAATGATTTAAATACCCCTCACAGATCTACAGTATACGATCACTCAATATTGAGAGTAGGTCCTCATAATAATAACCCAGACACACAATATTACGACATACCTTTGCAGTCAACGGAAATTATTTGGATGATGGTGGGTATTTGGTTCCTTCTTTGTCCCACCCAAGACCTCCTTTGTACCAACATATTGCCTAAGGGTAAACTAGTTAGATCGCGCTTCATGTCAGGTGTTAAAAATCAAATCTCCCTCTGCTTCTTTTCCCAACAATGAATATCAAATGGGAAGAGGTGATATACTTTCTACAACGTTGAATCAACAGGATGATAACTCCTACCATATTGATAGTTTAAAAAAACACAGCTGTTTCAGCAATTCGACAACATTGCTTTTTCTTCATATTTAGACCTTTTGTTGAAAGTTTTAAGTTACAATGAAAGCATGTAGGAAACAGTCATTGCAACTTTTGACAAAAGACTAAACCAAAAATTATTCTGTTCAATTTTGCATGTACTGAAGACTCCACTAATGTGAAGGGTTGTTTTATGATTTACTATGATAAACTAGTTTGCTGTCAGCCAGTTATAAAAGATAATTACGACAGTGTGTATTCAAGAGAACCTTTGTTGCAAACTAAAACTAGAAGAGACTTTTGAAAATCATTTTTAATCTTTAATGGTAGTAACCATACAGACAATACTAAAGATGTCTCATCTGAACGGCTTTCATTTTCATCCTATTGATCTTGTTGAAAAGAAAAGCTTTTCGTTGAAAGTTTTTTATACCATACGGAACTATGATTTAGTTTACTTCTGGTTAAGGTGTACTATTACTCTTTGCTACAAATTAAGCTATAACCATAATTTAGAGAAGGATATCCTGAATCTATACTAGCAACAATTTTCAATTTCATACGATATTAAGCTATCTAACTATACACACTTAATTTTATCTTTCGCTAGCCTGAGTTCATTCTGAGAGAGATGATCACCTCTAACCTAAACTAATCGTCATAGCCAGTTAATTGTACCCGAAAGCGTAATGTCATATCGGCCTAGTACAAGTGCGTTGAATGAATCTCAGTTAGAGACTTAAGTATCCGTTGTCCATCCTGCAGGAAGTCTTATCACCTCCCTGATCCATCATATTTCACTACTGCGTTGTTGGCTAACACACTAGTTTTGGAAATTGGGTGTTCCAACGGAAGAAGCTGGTGGCAAAGAAACTTAAATGGTACTACATTGGTCTTTAATAAGACAGATTGAATCTATTGATGTGCATCGTCACAACAAAGTACACCTTCCAAATGGAGCAATTCACTAACTAACTGACAATGTATGAAACCAGAAAGCCCAAAGGCTTAGAGGTTCCTTGCCGAAAGGGGATGCTTTGTTGCATTAAAATTTATCCCTCCAACTTATCCTTCTTGAAATATCCTTTTAAACCATGTTTTCACACTTTGGCCTCTACTGACCTCACATGACCTTTGAATTCCACCAAAAACGGAGTATCAAAAAGTAAAAAAGAAGTGTCTTGGATGGACTCGAACCAGGACCTTTTGTGTAATAAACCAAGCACTTTTAACTAACTAGTCCATCTTCAAACTCGTTTAACGTACGGTATTTAGTCTCACCATCCTTTACACGTTTCCATACTACGGTTATGAAAATTAGAATTATTACTGTGCCACTAATGTTTGTGAAAAAATAACTGTTGTTCTCTAAAATTTCATCTAACTTTTTGTTAATCACGAGAAAACGTACACAATTTGGAAGTATCGCCCACTGTCTATTTAGTTTTCGAGGTTTTCATAGTTGCACCTTTGATGACCTCAGATGACCTTCAACCTTCAACCAAACCAACAGAGTTCTCACTTTGTATCTTAACGTGGCAAATCTGTAAACCAATAAAAACAAGTATCCATCATTCCTGTCTTGAAATATCTTGTTTTTTAAGGTTTTCGTTTTTTGACATTTGATGACCTAAAATGACCTCTATCCTCCACTGAAAATAGCAGGGTTCTTTCTGCTAATATGATAAATTTATATACCAAGCATGAAAAGTGTCCATCACTGCTTTCTTGAGATATGGTGGGCCTATTTACAAGCAGTTTCAAAGATTCCGTATTTTTACCTTCGGTGACCTCAGATAACATTTGACCTCTATCAAAAATGATACGGTTCATCATCTGAATATAACGCATCCAAAATCCAAGTATGAAAAGAATCCATGTTTTAAACCAGAGATATTATGTTAAAGGGGCTATTGAGTTGGTATTATTGAGTGCTTTCCAACATTCTATTAAAAAATCCCCCTCTCCATTACCGAATAACCTCAAGATAGCCTCAACAATTTTCTGCAGGGGTCAAGTCAGTGTTACCAACCCATGAGTGAAGTCCGTTAGTGTATATCCGGTCCTCGGAAAATAAGGCCTGAGGTGTATACCATGCCTAGGTTAGCCTTTCCTAACTGTTTTCTGATATTTCGAGAACACTTTAAAGGTTTACAGGACATGAGCAACATTCCCGTGGAAGTTAAAGATAATTTGCAGAAAGGAAAAGGAAAAGGGAAGGGGCCTAAACTTGTATTTGCTTATTTTTCCTCGCAACTTTCAATTGGGAAACTAAATCTAATTAGTTTTGTTTCTCAGTACATAAAGAAATCGGCAATGGGCCAATGGCAAATGGTGCCATATTTGGGCGAAATTAAGTTTTTAATATGTAGTGTCAGTTCGTAATCACAGTTTTAGTTATCATCATTTTTGAAAAAGTGGGGGGACTTTTCGGCGATGTCCTCCCTTCCAAAAAAGTGAGGGGGACGCCTCCCTCCTGTCCCCCCATGATCCACGCCCATGTAACTCTGTGTCCAAATTTCCTGGACCAACAAACAGGGGCGGCGCAAGGATTTGCCCGTCAGGGGGGCTGGCCCCGACAGGAGGGCTGGGCCGGCTGAGCCCGAATTTTCGATGACTTTTTTTGCACTTCAGTTCCTAGAGACCTACTCCCGTGGGCATACTTGCACTTTCCGAATTTTCGAGGACCTTTTTTTTCCAAAACAAAAAATATCTAAGTGGGGCTGTGGACCCATTCCCCCCCCCCCCGTCCGCCCCGTCCCCCCGCCCCCCACTCCTGTCGACAAAATGTCATTACACAACAACCAGGCAAGACCTTTTTGCCCACATATCGACTAAAACATTTTCTGAATCAGAGGACAAGACGATCCTCGTGGGTCGATTGGTTGTGATTCGTAACTTGTTTTGCAAAACAGGCAATGCATACGGCAGACCGAAATATACCAAGTTAATTCAGAGAATTGGGAAGTTAATTCAGAGAACAGAGAGAGAGCGCTTTTCCGAGCCCCTTCAAGGGCTTCTGGCATTCAAAGGGTTCATCATTAGTTTGACTCCTAAGTAATTCAGAGAATTAAGAGTCTGCTCTCGTGTGACTGCTCACAGCTGGCTTTGGTTAGTGGAAAGTATTTTCTATCCACATGTCGCTTTCATGTGATTTCAACATTAAACGAATACCTTTTTAAAAGCATTTTTGATTCCTTGATGAAGGCTAAAGGAATCTATGAGATCACGTGAGCGTACGTGTACGTTTGTGCACCTAGGCTGTTTACTGCCACGGGGTGGATGCTATGGGTATGTGTGCACTCACAAACATATCCTTGGCGGGTGCCGGGCAACCGGTGAGAGCTCGGGGCTCGCACGTCTTGTCTTGTGCACGTGCGGCTCGAAACTGCGAGTAGCTACCCGTAAATTCAGATAAGTGAAACGTGTCACGCGCGGCTGGATGTGACTGTACCATGTACATGTACAGCCATGTACGTCTACTCGCCTTGTTCGCGGGTAGCCCCCCCCCCATGGGGGAAATCCCGTGAATTTCTTACCTGGTCCTGTGTACAAGTCCTGGTGGGGCAGTGAGGGTGCGTATGTGTGCGCCTAAGCTGCGTACGGCCACGGGGTGGATGCTATAGGCATGTGTGTGTGCGTAGGTGTGCATGTGTGTGTAACACTTGGCTTGTAAACACGATATCTCAAGATAACAGCAATGGATACTTCTCATACTTGG
>WURT03107534.1:0-12180 GCA_009936505.3 Holothuria glaberrima
GAAGAATATAGTTTTCCTAGCATTCATTCTTGGGATGATAATGGCTATGAGTATGGCTGCATCATGCTTTCGAATGGAACTTGTATAAAGCTTGTACAGGGATGCAAGGCTTAGCATGCATAGTGTAAATACTAGTTAACAGTACCTGGTTTTCGGCATTAGGCCTATTGAAACTTGTGTAGGGCTGAGCAAGCTATCTGTGTTGTCCTTACTCAGCTATTGAAATGGTTTGTGTTGCTATGGTAACCCATCATTGACAAAGCATAGTGCACAGTGCAGTCCTAACAGTGACTGATATTCAATTTACCTTGAAGTAATTCTCCTAAATGTTCAAAGGCCAGTCTCGAATGGCGATTCGAGACTGGTCTCCAATGGTTTTCAGCCAATCAGAATGCAGGAAATCAATAAAGGTGTTTATGAATTTTAAATGGAAGAGCTCTCAGGTGACTGGCAGTCACAGACATGTGGGAGGCATACCAAAAATTCCACATCATTAAAGGAAATTATCACAGAAAATGTACTCAGTAGAATGCTGCTGTCTGAAACACATTATGATGTACCAGGCATGTGGAGTACTAGACTTGCAGTGTAAGTATGAACTTCTAAGTACGAGTATGAGTACAAAGTACAACATCTTGAGTACAACTACGACTACATCTTGAGTACAAGTACATGTACCTGATTTTCATTCTCTTAATAAAGGTTTAATGCCATGAGCACAAGTAGAGAGAAACGTACTCTAGAATGAGTACCCACTGGAGTACTTTAACTCTAATAAATACTTGAAAAATTCTAATCATAATCACTAAAAATGCAGTCTGACAAAATGGTGACCATTCCCTTTAAGTTCTTGTCAAGAAAAAGACAGGTCAAAAATAGAAACATGGTTTACAGGTTCAAAGAAATAAAGAGGTCCAGTTTTGTAATGAAATGGGCTTAAAATATTTTAAAGTGTACATGAAAAGCAGTAGCACCGAACAGATTGAACATTCGAACAATTACACTATGTAATTGTTTGAGGCTAGAGGCAGAATGCTAAACAACTTTTGAGGATAGTGTAAAATAATTAAATATCATCTTACTTCCTAACAAAATACTTGTTATGATCAGCATAATATGAAGATAATGGATAAACTTCAAATAACATACTGGTGATCTTGTCATTGGGGGAATGGTAGGTGTTGCAAGTTGAATTAAAGTCTCTAAAGCAGAAATTGATGATCCCATCAGAATAAGAACAAGATGTTTTTCCCCATTTGGAGCAAGGGAGAGCACACCAACATCTTCATCATTAATACTGCAAGAATTAAGTTGAAAGCCTGAAAAATAAGAATTCATCATTATTACATACCATGAGCAAAAATGGAAAGATGTCCAAAGTTCCACAGGTGCCAAGTAAATGTACAGATCTGAAGACCTTTGTTGGTTACATGCAGGTCTTTGGGTTAGTTAGTTAGTTAGATGAGGTTTAACGGCCCAGTTTACAACCAGGTCTTTGGGAGGTATGGTTCCAACAAAATACATGTGTAGGCTCATGATGAGTGCCATCCACCCTAAAAACATTTTCATCTTGCAACGGACAAATATCTGTTTTGCAATATGTAATTCCTTTAAAAGGCATTAGGGGTCACTCCAAGCCAGCGGTTCTCAACCAGTTGGCTGCTAGCACCATCTGGTGGGCCACAAAGTCAGGTAGAAAAATTAAAAAAAAATCAATAAGGTCTCTTTTCTATTCTTATTCTTTAATGCAATTTATCTCATCTGACACATACCTGCTCTTACTTACTAAAAATATCCTAAATAAAGGTATTATACATCATAAACAAATAAGACTAGGATTTAATTTGCATGAAAGCAATTATTTAAAGAAATATCATCACATGATCAAAATAACCAAACATGATTCAATATACCTTGCTATGAAAATTCAGACTTGGGTGATTTTTTTCAATGAACTGGGACGTAATACTGTAAGTATTGTACAATAAAAACTAAAGAAAATACTTACCTGTTGTAGTTACTTTGATTGGAATTCCTTTCAGGAAGTTTTCTGTCCAGCTGTTCTCCTGTTCATTGCCAATGAGAATCAGATTATGACTTTGCACTTCTTCTTTACTCAAAGAGAAATCTTCCACTATTCTAGCAACTGTGTCTGATGTCAGAACAAATACATTGCTCAAGTATGTTGAAAGTTGTAGCAATCTTTTACTAGTAGATTCCTTTTGTGTGCCTGTCCAGAAAGAGAGACAACTTTAAGAGTCACACAATGTGTGGTTGAGCTACAGCCCCTGGATGGCACTTTTTTGCAGGTAACATGTTAGTCTACTACAAAGGAAATAGGTTTCCCTATAAACAGGAGCAACAAAGTTTAGAACTATCCTAGGTGACACATACTCGAGCTGTGCCACCGATCACAAGGATACAACCTACGACGTGTCTACCAGCTTTTCAGAAAGTAAAACTCCCCTTATTTTTCCCTTACTTTTCTCTGAAGCATATTTATAATTTCAACATGTCTATTGATGATCAATCACACCCTTTGGTTATACTTGGTAACAGTAAACTTCTGTTACACATAATAACTTTCCCTTCAATACTGACAAATGTAATGATTCTGAAGACATTTTCTGAAGGAAGCAACAGATTGTTTCACATGAAGGAACAATCAGTAATAAAATTCCTGAGACTAAGCTGGCTGCAAGATTTAAAATTCAATGTATGTATGATATGAGATCCTCCAACTTATGCCAATGTAAAGAGGAAAACATTTCATTGGTGCTACTGCATGGTAGCACACAGGCGATGTTTCTAAGGACTCTCTTCTAAAGGATATGGTTGTACCGGACCAAATCAATAAATAGTAAGGACGAGGTAATACAAGGCAAAGATAGATTTCATAATTTTTTGGGGTAGCATGAGCTTTAATTTTGACATAACTCAAATACCTTTGAAATTTTATTTTAAATAGAGCTAATATGATTTCCCCTCCCCCCCCCCCCCCCACTCACAAACAGGGAGAGAAGACCATCAATATGTGCACACAGACATTTAGTACTATTAAACCTCTTTAGAAGAATACCATTTATAAAAACATTCATATCAGTATGAACAGTACTATAATTATATATTACAGTACTATATAATCATTATAATATGATAACATAGTACAGTGCATCTTGTCTACAATAATAGACAATTTGTTTGAAGCAAATCAATCATAAAACTTTAAAAGTTCATTACTGCACAAATGCACTATTGTTTTCAAACTATTTAAAGTGCCTTCCATGAAGAATATGTCCATGTAATCAGCAAAAAAAAAAACATACAGAAAAGTTCTTTGAGATTTTACAATTATCTTTCCCATACAAAATGAGGTCCTAAAATGGAGCCTTGGGGAAACACAACATTTTATGGTAAGACTGTTTAACCATGCTACATTGACAGTTGTGAACAGGTCCCTGTTAGACTAGTAACTAGTAAACCATGAATGAGCTGGACCTCTGATTCCTTACTGTGTGAGCTCATGTAGTCAATCATAGGAGTAAGGAGCTTTTTGAAACTGGGGAGGGGGAAGTGAATTTTAGTGATCAGTGTCCTGGGAGAGGGGTCTAAGGGGTGTGGTTGCTCCCCTTCCTTTGGAATTTTTTTCACCATTTAAAGTGCCCTAGACCCAAAATGGTGCAATGTTTGTATTAAAAGAAAGCACATTTTGGCACCATGTCATCCAAATTGAAAGGGGGCAAAAGGTTTCTTCCCCCACCAGTCAGAGTGCTCTGCCTCCCCCCTTTCCTGCTCCTATGCAAATGCTATGATGAACTGTATCAAAAGGCTTTGGGAAGGTCATTGACTATCATTGTCCTGTTTCCATCTCATCAGGTTTCTCTACCTACTTGACAAAGTATAACACAACACACACACTTTTGCTTGTAAGCAAATGTTAAAATGGCTTTAATGCATTATTTCAATGAGTATCATGATACTATGAATATAAACTGTTATTTCTAAGTTTCTTACTGAGTGAGTTGAAATTTCCAGGTTACCAAGGTAGGCCTCTATGCAGTTTTAATGTGTTATGTAATATGGCTGTGTATTTCTGGTTAATTCACTATCCGTTTTTATTATCCAAACGGTTCAGGGTTAACTTAACATGAAATCAAGCCAAGGTATATAAACAAAATAAACATTTCAGAAGAGCGCCACCACTTTAAATACCTAAGTCTATACACTTAAAATGGCGCAGCGAGTGATGTTCTTCGAGGTTGTTTGGAAGTTAAAATGCTTGCACTACTAGAGATGTTTTGGCAAGCTGTCCGTAAGCAAAGGCGAATCACAAATTCATTCAAACTTTTCACAAATATACATTTTGTTATGCCACTGATTACTGTCTTCGAGATTTTTGGGGTCTAACATAGCATCGTAAGAGGAGAAGCCTATGGATATCACTGGCATTATTGCAATACAAGACACACTTCTCCACCTACAGCAGTACAGTATTGCACACACCTTGAGCACATGCATGTCTTGCTGAGTACAAACGTACGTACCACATACAGTGAACTGTAGTGTGCCTTGGAACCTTGCTGCAGTTCATACATAATCAGTGTGTCTGCTGAGAATTTCCAGCACCGTGATGTCATAATGGTGTGAAAATTTTGCCCATATGTACTGTATTACTGCATGCTCCGTAAAAAGTGTAATGTTGAATTTTAACTTGTCTTAAACTGCATGCATTTCTAATACCTACTGAAAATGCCAATTTCATCGTAATTATGAACGGAGAAACTTTTTGATATCGAAAGCTACCCTCATACTGTATGTTATAACAAGACTTGTACATAGTAGCCTCGTTTACTCTCGTACGATATTAATATTGCATGCAATACTGTACTGTACTGTACTGTACTGTACAATGTTCGTACAGTGCATCACAAATGATCGTTCGTGCAACCTGCGAAGCACATGGCCGACCAGGCCGGTTCGTTCGACAAGCTCAACCAGCCTGTGCTAATTATACTACTGTACATGTACAATGCAAGTATGTACAGTGTGCCAGTTCGTTCAGCAAGCTCAACCAGCTGTGCTAATTTTGTTCAAAAATAGTATGATTATTCACGAAGTTCACCAATGGAATGCTTCATGTTTATAATTCGGGGTTAATAAATGAAAAGACGGAACAGAATTTCACTCTTCTTAGCGAATTTTGGGGGTTGAAACTTTTTCATTAATTATATTAACGATGAAAAAATTATAAAAGATGTATAGTCGTCACTTGTTCATAATTATTCAGTCAGCTTAAATGGGGAGACAGTTACATATATTTTAGTTGCACCTACAAGGCTTACAAGCCAGGAATGCATAATTAAGCCCAGAGCTACATACTTTGGTCACTATTTTGTGCAGATTGCATTTGTTTTGAGCCTTATGAACCTTGGAAGTTATGCCAGGGAAAATTCCTGAAGTACATTTATGATAAATGATATTCATCATATTTTTCTGCTGTCTAGAAATAACTTTTTAGTCGTATCTATCAAGTTTACGGTGGTGCACACTAAAAAAGATATGTTGGATTGTTGTAGCATGTGCTGCTTAGTGTAGTCCCTGCACCTTTGATAATTTTTAAACCTCTTCAAAAGCTGCGTGAAAGAGTTTATTGTCACATTATTTCAGTAAGACACTCTTACATCATGGAGCCAAGAGATTGATATACCAGTCAAAGCTGTGCAACGCAGACTGTGCAACTGGCATTATAAAGGCCTCTTTTAAGCCTTTTGCAATTTTTTGTCAAAAGTGTACCCATTGTTATGTGGTTTTGGGCAAGTAACTTCTGCAGTTTACTACACAAATGGGTTTGGGTATAAAGGTGAACTGCAGCAACAGATTTATTAGGATACAAAAACGGTTAAAACGAAACAACATTTGGCAGTCGTTTAACCAACCAATCAGGTTAACCGGTTAACCGTTTAACCGTCACAGCCCTATTATGTAATGTTATGCAACGATAACTGCTTATGAATAGAGTATGCAGACGTGTGATTTAGTTGTATAAGCTACAGAGAAGGAAAGAAGCACTTTCATGCTGTGGAAAAAAATCACTTTGTTATGCTGGATGTGATTTCTAATCAAGGACACGGCAGCTAGGCTATGTTTGCAGACCACAATGATGTAAATTTACACAGCAACTAAATAGCTATGTGTAAAGTAGGTATGTGAGGCTTTTGAGGTATTCTGCAGATAGGCTAGCTAGCATCATAAACAGTTCATTTTCCTCCCATCTCTATTACATGTATGCCTCCACAGCAGGCAGTGATGATGAAGTGCATGGTCAAGCAGTATTGATAGAAAATGAATGTTATATATGCAAGAAATGCAAAACAGACTCTGATCTGAGAAAGCAGGTGTTTACAAACTGGTCAAGCTGACCCACATGCCCCCACTCCCTCCCCTTCTCCATCCACTACTAATGTAATGCTAAGAAAAGGCTAGAACATCACAATTCATACTTGAACTATATGGCATATGCTGTTCATGGGCAAACATGTGCTAAGCTGGACATTTTACCTGCTATAATTAGGAATGGTTGCTCTGCCACTCTCCGTGCAGGTCCATAGGTTATCCAGGTTCTGCCAATCCCATCTGAATCACAGACCACCCAGGAAGGTACCATTCCAAGGTCTGAGTAAAATAAACATGGACTTTAGTTATCAAAGAAATTAAAATATCAACAGAAATATATTAGGCAACCACAAAAGTACAATGTGACCACGAATTTTAACCATGTACATACTAGAGACTTCGTCACTTTGTCATATGGCATATGAAATACCAACTGAGCAACTTCTACAATTATCCTTCTCCTTTAAAGTAGTAATTGATATCAAACATTAGTTACCTGATTGGCTGCAACTCAAGCACAAAGGTTTGCAAAATTCAAACTATGTCATATGGAAATATTCCATGCATACCAATTTTTAAACAATGAATGTGGTTCATTTGGTAGCTCTCCTAATTTTCTAACTTTAGCTCTACTTATGTCTTCTTTGATTTATTGTGTGGATAAAAGACATACACCCACAAACAACAACTTAGGTCTTGCATTCATATGACATACATATACCTCTATATCTGTAGTCAATTCTTCCCAGCTTGAGTTATCATGGATACAAGATTCTTAGAGTTTGACCAAATAGTTAGAAACTGAGCCGTAAAACCTCATCCAACTCTAACTCTAACTCAGAGTTTGACCCCTACTGACCAGAGGTTACCTCTGACCTCCAAAAAAAAAGACGAACTGACATCTTCAACATAATGGTTCCTTAAGGTACTAAGACAGAAGTGTGCCCATGATTCCTATCTTGAGATAAACCGACTGCATGGTCAAGTGGTTAGAGCATCTAACTTGCAGCTGGAAGGTCGGGAGTTCGAATCCTGGCCGGGTCATACCAAAGACTTTAAAAATGGAACCTACTGCCATTGTGCTAAGTGCTCAGCATAAGCAATGCAGTACAAAAAACAAGCCAGTGAGCCACAACTGGAAAAAAGGCCATGGCCGGTCCGACTTAAACCAATTGGTGACAAACTGAGCCGTAAAACTTCATCTAACCCAAATCCTATCTTGAGATATCATGTTTACAAGCTTACATGCAACAGACCCATACACATAAAAACAACAGGAGCCATCACACATGTATAGGTCTCTCTTGGTATTAAAAACAATGAATCATCCCAACCTAAAAACATCATACTCAAAAGTTACATAGCAAATTAAACACTTGAAAAATAAATGCTCTAAGGCCATATAAAAGGGCATTTATAAAAAAGTAAAATACCAACACATTAATAAGTTCAAATAATAGTGGTAAAACAGAACAAAATCATCCACATACCAATGTGAGAACAGTAGAAAGAGACAAGAGAAGCTAAAATTAAAATTTAAAGTTTCAATCTTAAAGTGATATTGTACTTTGACAAAAGGGGATACCTAAAACATTTTATGTCCAAAATATTGGATAAATACCTTGTAATCTGTCCATCCTAACAGTAATCGTAAATAAAGACAATTAGCATAAGCAATTCTCCCAAATGCTGTCCAATTTTCCTAAAATAATGACCAAAACTTGAAAAAAAAAAAAAAATTCCAAGAAACACTAGCAGGTAATAGTATTCAAACCAACCATTCCCTCTTTAAAACAAGCCAATGGATATTTTAGAATGCAATGCATATTCAGTAAGAATAGCTTATTGTTGATAGAGAGCACAGCTGTAGGTTATATGTGTTAGTTTCTTGGTGTGTGACACAGCAGGCATTGCAGAGTACCATGTTTATACCTTTCTTTCAAGTGATATTGGTTTGTTTTTGCCTCAGTCCACTTTCCCAGATATGAAAGCATATAGACCCAAAAGAGAGCCGCTGCAACAATGGGACTTTACTCAACAGAACAATAAGCAAAGGGATAAGCTGCACAACTGTAATGTAAGACAGGCCTATGTCAGCCAAGAAATGTACATAACACGGTAGAGTGTCTGGAATTAGGTGCAAAACCATGACAAGCATCCATGTTTCCTACCTTAATATATCATGTTTATAGGTTTTATGGAGTTTGACCTTCAACGACTTCCAATGACCTTTGACCTTAACCAAAAAGACTCTGATTCTTCCTCTCAAGATGGAGCATCCACACCAATATGAGAACTGTCAGACTTTCTCTTCTTGAGGTATCTGGTTAAAGCTAAGCACCACAGGCACACACATACACATAACACACATACATAAACACACCATGATGGCTGCATACACTTTTCTTTTTATTGCATCCAATATACTGCCATTACATTGCACGGTAGGTCCTTACTTTGGCAAATGGAAACAGGACCACTGTAGTCAATCAAAGACAATGCATTTGCATCGTCAACCTGGAAAACAAAATAAAAAGAACAATCAAGTAGTGAACATTATTATACAACTAAGAAAAAAAAATTTCAAATATTCTTTAAGCAACAAAAAAAACATTTCAGATGTTAATTGAATCTGATCTACTGGATCTCAAGTTGACAAGCCATCCATGATGTAGTTTAACAGTCTCTACTATTAGTCTTAGTAGCAACCAGGATGAAACCATCTTCTGTATTCTTCATGGACAATATATTGTTCATGAAGGCTAACAAATGACCCATCAAAAACTTGCTCATCTTACAACTGCATATTCACTCAGTGGATCTAAAGTCTCATGTTCAAAAGCAAAATTTCAATTTCATGTCCTCAAAAACCCTATAGAAATGCTCTATTCGTACCTCATGATATGCCATTTTGAAGATGACTTACTTTCATCAAAAAATACCTCCAGTTCTCATCAAGGTCGCAGATTGTTATGTTAAGTGGGCACATTGCGTCAGATTCCTTTTGTTTTCCTTTATAATTGAATGCTCTGTTGGCCCTTCAAATCTGATACTGTTGGGATGTTTGAATACCTTTCCATGTAGATATAGCATAAAGTATACCATATGTAGGGCATAGCAAAGTTGTTAGATATTCCCAACAGCAGTATCAACATCATAAAGAAATACAATGCTTTGCCTAATCAATGTGTAATGATGACATCACAGATTTCCCATAATGCACATATTTCTAGGAAAAATAACGTCTTTGAAAACTAGCATCTTCCAAATGCTACACACCATTGAGATGCAGTCTTCACCTCCTAAAAACGGACAAATTCTCTCCATTTTTTGAGGTCATTGAATTTGGCTATCCCATTACAGTATCACTATTTAGCAACTTTGTGCATCAAATTTACAACTCACTGGATGACAGAGGAGATAAAATGTCCTTTTCTTAGTTCATAATTCATCTGGAAAGATTTCACAGATGCTTTTGGTATTATCTTCAGTGGTCATGCAGGCACTCAGTACAAATGGACATCAGGGCCAACTGCCACACTGAATCAGCAACTTAGAGTCACCACAACATATTCAGGTAGTTCCAGGAAAGTTTAACAGGGGGACCTCTCCAAAGCAAGGCAGTAGTATATTCTAACCATCAAGCTAGCTCAACCCTACTCTAAAAATGATTCAGAGTAAGATGTTTAGCTGGTGTATTAATAATGGTTTTAAGCAATACACAATGTATCAGACCTTTCAATTAATTTTGTACCAATGGAAGAAGACATGCATAGATGTTGTACCATCAGACTGCAGTCAAATGTTTCCTTCTCATTACAATTCTTGAGACAGTACATGATTCACTCTAGTATAAACAAACTCACGATCTTGTTCACAAAATCTATATGTGTGCTAAAAGAATCAAAGACTAACCTGTATAGACAGCTCTTGTGGCAAGTCAATACTCAAAGTCAAGACATTTGTGGTGCTCACTTTAACTAGATTTTTATCAAATGTCATCTACAACAAAAAGAAAATAGAAAAAAAAAATAATACAGATGAGAATACCATGGTTAAATAAGCTGAATGACTGGACTACGGGAAGTATTAACCAGAAAGCCAAAAGGCTTAGAGATTTCTTGCCATACGAAATATTGCAGCAGACATGAATTACCCACATGACAAGCATGAGATCCCTCACAATCATCCTACATGGGATATCATGTTAATAAGGTCAAAACCTTTTGAAATCTTGAGACCTAACATGACCTTTCACATCCACTTAAAACATAAGGTATCATCTACCTGATATGGCCATTTACATGCTTAATATGAACAATCCACAAGCGAATCATGAGATCCCTCCCCCTTAAAATATGTTTACAAGGTTTTGACCTTTTGTGACCCAAAATGACCTTTGACCTCCACATACAATGATAGGGATACATCTACTCGATACTGGCAATTCACATGCTTAGTATGAGATCCATAACAGTTATCCTTCTTGAAATATCCTGTTTCCAAGGTTTTGACCTTTTGACCTCTGGTGACCCCAAATGACATTTGACCTACACTAGATATTAGAGGGGTCACCTACTCAATATGGGCAGTCCACATGCTAAGTATGAGATCCCTCACACGTACCCTTCTTGTGATATCGTGTTTACAAGGTTTTGACCGTTTGACCTCTAGTGACCCCAAATGACCTTTGACCTCCACAAAAAACAACAGGGATCATCTACACAATGGGCAATCCACATGTTAAGTATGATATCCCTCACACTTACCCTTCTTGAGATATAGTATTTACATGGTTTTGACCTTTCAACCACTGGTGACAAATAACCTTTGACTTCCACTTAATATAGGAGGGATCATCTACTCAATATGGGCAGTTTACATGCTTAGTATGAGATCCCTCACAGTTACCCTTTTGGAGATATGGTGTTTACAAAGTTTTGACCGTTTGACCTCTGGTGACCCCAGATGACCTTTGACCTCCACCAAAAACAATAGGGATCATCTACTCAATATGGACAATAAACATGTCAAGTTATGAGATCCCTCACAGTTATCCTTCATGAGATAGCGTGTTAACAAGGTTTTGATCGTTTGACCTCTGATGACCTCAAATGACCTTTGACTTTCACTAAAACAATAGGGATCATCTACTTAATATGGACAATAAACATGTCAAGTATGAGATCCCTCACAGTCACCCTTCATGATATATCATGTTTACAAGGTTTTGACCGTTTGACCTCTGGAGACCCCAAATGACCGTAGACCTCCACTAAAAACAATGGGGTCATCTACTTAATATGGGCAGTCCACATGGTAAGTATATGATCCCTCACATCTACCCTTCTTGAGATACAGTCTTTACAATGTTTTGACCTCTGCTGACCCCAAATGACCTTTGACCCCCACCAAAAACAAAAGGGATTATCTACTCAATATGGGCAATCCACATGTAAGTATATGATCCCTCACATTTATCCTTCTGGAGATACCACGTTTAAAAGCAATTTCCAAGGTTTTACCATTTGACCTCTGTGACTCCAAATGACCTTTGACCCTCACCAAAACAAAAGGGATTATCTACTCAATATTGGCAATCCACATGCCAAGTATGAGATCCCTCAGAGTTACCCTTCTTGAGATATTGTTTACAAGCAAAGTGTCACATATGCACACACATAACACATACACACAGACCTACACACATAAGTCGATTTTACATACAATCTGAGGACCTCATTGTTATCTCCTTTGTGTTTTCTTCCTTAATCCTAACCTTAACAA
>WURT03107556.1:0-12180 GCA_009936505.3 Holothuria glaberrima
TATGTTATGTTATGTTATGTTATGTTATGTTATGTTATGTTATGTTATGTTATGTTATGTTATGTTATGTTATGTAATTCTTCAAAATTTTGACTGCATGGTCTCGATCCTTCTCAAATTCACAATGTACTCCAATAGCCTAGTAAATTGATCTCTATGAATCACTAATATGTTTAAGATCCTCATTCTAAGAATACTTCCACATAGTGTCCAAAAATGTCAAAAATTTTTTACATATAAAAATGAACCTGTTTTGTTTTGTAAACATTTTATCAAGCAACAAAGAACAAAGTGTACGTGAGAACTAGTCCTAGGTACCCTTAGCCCACAATCAGTTCCTAGTAGTGTTCCACTGATTATACAATAATCAGTAATTACTGATTATTCAATAACATAATCACGCCGATGCCAATTACAGGTCACCGAGTATTAACATGTTTGGGAAGGTCATGTTTTCTCGCGTCTATCTTGTATCTCTGAGCTAGCACTGTACTGTATGTGCACACTGTATGATGACAACCTTCACATTGGAGTTGAACTACATTATGAACAGTTCTGTACATTCTACGAACGAAATATTAGTTTTTTGTATTATTTCCTCTTGGAATACTGAGATAAAAATCAACCTTAAATACTTGTTTGCCTAAGATGCCACAGGCCTAACGTTATTCAAAGAGTCTGTCAATCTGTCTGTCTGCCTGGTTTCATCCACCAATTACCAGAGTTGTTGACAAGTCATTTTTTTTCAAGTCAAGTCACGAGGGATTCATTTCCAAGTCACAAGTCATTTATTTTTTCGGTCAAGCCGAATCACAAGTCATCTCATTTTCTTGCAAGTCAAGTCAAGTCGCAAGTTATTTCTTCCCAAAATGATCACAAGTCATGTTATGTGAAATCGCATGAATTTATAATGATGCAGGATTACTTCCACTAGCACCACACATGATGAATGACAGTCTTAACTTTGAAGTACAGCAGACCAATCCCTGAGGCTTTTTGAGCCATAAAATTATAGAATAGGCTTATAGAACACACAAATTTATTCAGGAATATTCAAGATAGCAATGACCGACGCTTTTCATATTTGGTATATAGATTTGCCATATTGAGAGGAAGAACCCTATTGTTTTTGGTAGAGGTCAAAGGTCATTTGAGGTCACCAGAGGTCAAAACCAAAAACCTTGTAAACACGGTATCTCGAGATAGGAATGACTGACACTTTTCATATTTAGTTTGTAGATTTATCATGTTGAGAAGAAGAACCCCATTGTTCAGGCCTTGAAATTTGAGGCATGCGAGTGCGATCACTCACCATCACTTGCCTCAATCACTGTGAGAAGTGTGGTTTTTTGCAAACCTAGATAAAGAATAGAACTCCGGTAAATCTATTGAAGTTAAATAAAAAAGCACACCTACCACACTCCTTAATTTCCTGAAGAGTGTGATTTGTAGCACACCTGGAAAATCTAAAACTCAAGGCCTGATTGTTTTTGGTGGAGTTCAAAGGTCATTTGAGGTCACCGAAGGTTAAACTGTGAAAATCTTGTAAATGGCTTGTAAACAAGGTATGTCAAGATTGCAATGACCGACAATTTTCATATTTGGTGTACTTATAGATTTGTCATGTTGAGAGGGAGAACCCCATTGTTTTTGGTGGTGGTCAAAGGTCATTTGAGGTCAGCAGAGGTTAAATACTGTGAAAACCGTGCAAAAGGCTTGTAAACACGATATCTTAAAAAAGGGTTGACCAACACTTCATATTTGGTATAGATTTGTCATGTATAGTGGAAGAACCCTATTGTTCTGGTCATAGGTCATCTGGGTATCATGGGGAGTCAAACACTGAAAACCTTGTAAACAAGATATCTCAAGGTAGGAAGCTTGGATAAATTCCATACTTAATATATGCATGCCTTATGGTGAGAAGATGGACCATGTTGTCTTTGGTGGAGGTCAAAGGTCATTTGGGGTCACCAGCAGTCAAAGTCTGAGAATCCTTTGCATAGGATTTCTCAATGGAGGAAGCTTGGATAGATTTCATACTTGGTACATGGATGCTTCATGGTTGGAGGAAGAACTATTCGCTTTATGGGAGGTCAGATGTCATCTGGGGTCATAAGAGGTCAAAAAGTAAAATTTCCCAAGAATTCCCAACAAAATCCCAACATTTTCTAGGGCAAGGAATCACTAAGCCTTTGGGCTTTCTGGTTGTAAACTGTAAGGGATGCAGATCTTTAATTTCGGGCTCAAATAGCCGAAAGATTTTGCATGAGAATATGAATAATAAATAAAGCTTAAAAATTATGATGATTTCCAATGACGACAACTCGAGTCAAATATCATTCAAGTCAAGTCACAAGTCATTTCTCTGCAAGTCAAGTCAAGTCGTGTCACTCATTTATCAAATTCCTCAAGTCAATTCAAGTCCAAGTCAAGTTCCCTTCCTTTCACAAGTCAAGTCACAAGTCAAAAAAAATGGGACTCGAGTCAACAACTCTGCCGATTACGTCAAAAGATTCTGTATACATGTTCTGTACTGGAGTGTAGTAGTGCTATATAGTAGCCTATCCACCCAGTTTTAGTTCTATGCAAAAATACGTAACTACTGTACCTTAGCACTTAGGGGCCACAAAAATTTCACTCAGTTGACCTGATGTATGCATCTCATATGGTTCAGTTACGGTATTTATATATTTTTTGTAAAGTGTCTTGCCCAAAACTTATGTCTTATTTAAAAAGATTCTCCATATAAAATGCAAAAGTAATTCCCGATAAATTCCCATAATCGAAAAATTGTTTTGCCAGTGGTGCACCGCACCAATTTACACAGGGCCGCTTCCCTTCGTTCGTTCATGACCAACGCAACACATAATAGTCGGCAATGCACTAGCCTTGCATTGTGTATTATGTACACACCTTACTCGGTGTACTTGTGAAGGTAAACTTCTACTTCGCAAGAAACTTTCTTGAGTTACATATGACATACTAAGGCAATCACATGTACACATGTGCATAAGTCTGCATAATAGATATAATTAAGGAATATGGGAAGTGGCATTTTATGCAGGTTAATGAGCCTCGAATTTCCACATTTCTAGCTGCTAGGTACAGTACATGCACCAAATGTGTACTGGTGATATGGTTAGCACTGAAGCTTGAAAAAACGTAGCGAAGTCATCGTCTGTCCCGGTAGTACAATTTGTATGAAGATGTGCAGCATTTTTCATGGCATGCTTGCTTACCTGTGTAGGTAATACTGTGTGCCCTTTGATGCACTTAAACTTTGCTGCAACTAGAAGTTACAGCAACAATTTCAATGCTCGCTGTCATTAAGAGAGCTTTAACTTTGGCTAGTTTTGTGAATATCAATGCTGATGTTTTTGACGGGAACTTTTTAGAAATGTTTGTTTTGGAGATTACAAAGGTTTTTTTGCAGAAACTTGCAAGTGTTTTTAAGCCCCCTTTCCAGTTTTTAAATAATCGGTGGTGGTAAATGGTTGAATGACAAAATTTTACCAGTGCTGATTATTTATCGATTGTGCAATAATCGGCCAGATGCCGATTATCTGACAGATGATCTGTCGAACACTAGTTTGCTATGCTCTGTGAGACTATGCTCAGAGTACAAGCAAAGTGCCAATGGAGCGAATGTGTGTAGGGACTGATTGAGGACTAAGTTACCCTAGGCTAGCACACACCCAACAGTACGGTTGATCCCACCAGGAGTGTTGCGCAGTAGGCTATAATTTATCCAGATCGAGGTTCCATTTGGCTTTGTTTTGGGATTGGAGTGCACTTGAGCTATCGTATGGGGCTTTAGCCTTCCTTTGCCCTTAAAACTTGTTATTCATATTATGTTATGTTAAAATGGTAGGGCTAACTCAAATTTTGGCACCCACCTCCTCTTTCTGAAACATGAATGTTTCAGTAACTTTTTTGATCAGTCAACATTGCAAGGTCCATGTGTGCAGTAGCAATTTTCGAAAATTTCGAAATGAGCCACAAAGGCTTAAAATTAAGCTATAGATTTCTGTAAGGGGTAGGGTGAGGTGTGTTTCTGACTGAATGATGAATCTAGCTTAATCATTTTCTACCACAAAGCATTCTCAAACAGCATCAACGTTTTTGTTTCTGCACACATGCAGCCTATAAACTGCATAGCTGTGTTACTATCACTAATGTTTCAGACATGTTTGCAAGTATTTAGTGGTAGGGTTTCCCCTGGCATCCTTTTTGTGAGGCAGCCACCTCACATTTTTTGACTTCTGCCCCATAGAAATTTGCTATAATTGACACCTGTGCTGTACTAGCTATAAAAGCATTGATAGTGTCCCTCACTGTTGACACTAAACCTGGCACCATATTACCCCCATGGCCTTATACCATCTCACACTCTCTAAGACCAAGGGGACACCCTGCACTGGTGACGTTTCCACAATAGGACTGATTGTTCTCATGCATAGGAGTCATTGTGGAGGAGCATAGCATTGCAAGTATGCACAGTAGTGGAATTCAGGGAAAGACATATTTATTCAAATTGAAAGCTTATATGAATTACTAGACAGAAGAATCTCCCTCTTACTGGCTGGTAAATATACATGTAAGGAATTTAAAGTGTTCCAGTGCACAGTCTGCACTAAACTTTTAGCATGGAAATGATTTTCAGTGCAAAAGTTCACTGCACTTCACAGGCATTCATCACAGTACACATTTCATATCTTGTAACCATTATTGGAGCAATAATACATTATTCTAACCAAAACGCTTCAATACGAAAATTGTATGCATCTTTGACTTCAGCAGGAACCCTGCATCAATGGAAAATCTCAATGTAATATCATGAGTAGCGTATATAGTTAGAAAATGAATCGTAAAACAGGAAATAAATAAATGCATCACTAGTGGACTTGAAGAGTACAAAATAATCCAAAATTTAAAGGTCAGAAGCAGTCGCCCCAAACTTATTTTAAAACAATAGCACTACTGCAAAAAGCTGGACGCAAAGACGCATTGCGTCCGCAAAAATCATGTCGCAGCTAGAAATTTTCATCCTAGTCCCAAATTAAAAAGAGCAGCTATAAACTCCCATTCTTCATTGTCAAATCACGAAATATCTGTTGCTACAGTAGCCAATCTTCAAATATTGGATGAAATGTTTCGACTTGAATATAGCTTTTTGCAGAAAACTACCATCGTACCACATTTAATCTCCGTACAGATAACGTATAGTACAGAATGAAAGGAATTCCGCATGCTTTCTTACAGCTGTATGTTACAGTACATCGTATATACCAATTGTATCTACTATGCTGTGGCATAGGCATTTACTTATGTGCGACGAGAAATCCCGAGATTTTTGTGTTCTTGGATTTCTACAATGCCGCACTCAGTGCCAAAGCCAGAAGTAATAACAAGCTGCACTTCTTGTTGCATGTCAGTCGGTCAGGGTTCGTAATTTTTTCCTTTCATCTTTTCATACATTCATTACTCATTGTTTTTCAGTGCACAACAGACTCGTGTGTTTGTTTGCTCAGTTTTTGTCATTCTCACTAAAATCACGCAGTTTGTTACTAAGCCGCCTTATTCCATACCAAAGGAACGTTATCTGCACTGTATATCGTCGTACTGTAGTAGTTCACAGTCTAGCTGCGTGCCACGTTTGCATTGAACGCCTGCCCAGCTGTTCTGTACAGTCTGTACTTTCCATATCATATAATGCGTTGTGCCATTCAGTGCCAGTGTCGTAAGTTAACGATCATGGCTAGCTGTGGACGATCCGATTGTGAAGGGAAAACTCCTGAACATTTCCAAAGATCTCGTTTGCTTTATAATTATTACAAGTTTTAAAGAAGAAGTACATGCTTGTCACTGGTTATTATTTTCTTTCCAAGTACAGTAATAGTATTGAAAAGCTCCAGCCTCCCATAGGATAAATTTTCAAGCAACCCATCCTTGTTGTAGTAAGGTAAATCCCCCTACAGTATAAATGGATCAGTCAAAGTAGGCCATTAGCCAATGAAACAATGTCAGGGAATAATTAATGATGTGTGATGATTTACGCACATGTTTTAATGTGCTTACAAGTTCTCTGCACCTAAATGTTTTCATAACATAATTATATACCATGTCCTCTCACTGAACGGTAGCGGTGTCGAAGTTAAGCCCATTTTACAGGTTACCTTGTTTGGGGTTCACGGATTAAAACGTCCCCCAGGATTTCGCACCTAACAACATGAAAAGACACATTGTGGAACATACGAGGGTTACAGGTTTCCCTAGAATCAGCAGTTGTGGTGGGTAAGGGATTTACCTATGCCACGTCGAACAGCCTTTAAATACCACTCACGGACAGGTGAATGTGAACAAAATCTCTAGACTTTCAAGCTAGAAATTTGGGTCTTCAAAGTATGTGCGCCCTCGAAATTTTGCAAGATTTGCAGCCGTGAACGATAGCTAATGTCACAAATTTCTTCTTGTTTCTCTTCCAAGTATCTTTCATGATATTTTAGGACATATATATTGCATATTCAAGGTAAACCAAGCAGTTGCTCCTCATAAATTTTACAATTAAGTGAGAAAACTACTGTCACATGTTTCTCAAGAGCCATTCTGGAAATAGGATAGTCTACTATACAATTCTTTATTGGGGTGACTGCATTCTCCATTTAATTCGAAATTTTCGGTTCCCCTGGAACCTTTATCAGCGAGATCAGACAGTAAAGTGAGTACAGTTACTAGAGGGAAATATTGTGTTTGAAAAAATATCACAAAGTGACACCAATGAGTCACATCGTGGTCTTCTCCCCTTTCTAAACATCAAATCACAAATCATTTTCAGCAGATCAACACTAATCTCCCGAAATATGGACAAAAAGAAGCAACAATTTCATCATCGAACCGGCCCATTATCAAATGATAAGCCTCGCCCACATGCAACATTCTTACTGCTGTGTATTCATTTAGAAAGAGCGGTGTTGGGTCATATTTACAGTCATTACACAATATGTCTTGGCCTTGCTTACCGCACTTCCCACTACCTTATGCTCACCCTCAACAAGTGACCACCATGGTTTCTACACCGCCCTGTGCTGTACTGTGGGATATTGCAAACCACCCAGAGAGATTTGGTTCACCATGCAGTTCACATCTCACCCAGTTTGTGTTATTAGCTGTTACAGGACAGTGTTCAATATAAATGGTGCCAGGACAGCTTGACATTGACCAGGGAATTGCTTTTCTCCCTGCTTGGACATAATTGTTTAGAAGAGTGGCATGCATCACAGGTTCGGTGAAATGTTCATTTTCTACTAGGGCCTAAACCAATACTAGCAGTTGCTGAAGCACCAACAAACTCTTTTACATCCTGCTGTTTGGGGCTGTTTTGAAAGGGAAGCAACCTGCTACGGCCCAAGAGCTACAGTTTGAATTACAGTTTAACTATAATTCTGCGTATTAGTATACCAGGGAGGTGATATGAGCCCCTGACAACTCCCTGTATAAACTAACTGTAGTTCAATGAGGGTGTCAGGTAGCAACTCCCTGGTTCAATTACCGGCATAGTGTAAAAGAAATTCTCAGCAGTTTGTTTGTCTTTTACGCACGTTGTGTACATGCTGTAGAAGGCGTTTGTTGTTGTCTGACGTAACTGATAAAAATGATTTGATTGGTGGGTTTCAAATCAGGGGTAACGAAGGTGTGGATTTGCATGCATAATTGTTTGGGTGAACAAATTTTCCAGCTGTAACAAAAAGGTCAGTTACTTATTAATTAGTGCTCACTGGGTAGACTTTTTTTCCCAGTTCCCTCTCTTTCATCGAAAGGAACCTGGTCATATGTAGAAAAGGGAGGATTCAATAAAAAGTCTAACAAATGCAATGTTTCCCTTTAACTTAGCCAACAGCAGGAGATACAACTAAAAAACAGTAGATGATAGGTGATGAAAACATGTTAATAAGTGAAATAAACAATTACATTGTTTGATGGAAAGTGTACTGATTCAAAACATCTAGGTCTTTGTTTAGCCCCAAGATGTGTGAATTTAGTTTCGAAGTGCAATTATATTCAGTGGCCTTGCTGCATTCAGTATAAACAAAATTGCTTGCAGTGAGGGTGACTGTAAGATTTTCAAGAGAATGGCAGGGAAGATTAAAGTGCTCAGCTACGGGAAACCTGGAGTGTTGTCAAAATAGACTTTTCGTGGTTATTCAACCTAAAGCGAAAAGAAGTCTTGGTTACACCCCCACAAAGACCCTCATGACACAAAAAGTGTTAACAACTGTACTCACTTTGCTGTCTGGTCTCGCTGATGAAGGTTCCAGGGGAACCGAAAATTTCGAATTAAATTTTGGATTATTTTGTACTCTTTCAGTCAACTAGTGGTGATGCATTTGTTTGTTTCCTGTTACGATATATATATATATATAATTTTCCTAATTTGTAATTAAGGAGAAATACCGTATGGAAAAAGGTGTTGTCGTCATTGTCATCTTCGTTGTTGCCGTCGTCGTCATCTTATATAGCACTAAATCCAATTGCTTGAAAGCATCGTTCAAAGAGCTTTACAAAACAACTAATATGAAAAACTTCTCTCTCCATAAGATTTCCTTAAGACCTTAAGACATACAAGGAGATTACAGTTTGTTGAACACAGTTGTCTGTTAGGAGCATATGCCTCAATAAGATTAGAAATGTAAGAAGGAGATCCATTTTTGATTGCACTGAATGTTAGGAGTAAAATTTTAAATTATATGCGAGATGGAAATGGTAGCCACTGAAGTCCACAGAGTATAGGAGTAATATTGTCTGTTTGCTGGCACATGAAATGATCCTTGCAGCAGAATTTTGTATACGTTGTAGTATGTACAGGTTTTCATGGGTATACCAAACAATAGTGAATTACAAGAATCAAGTTAAGATGATTTATGCAGGAATGAGAGTTTCAGAGCTCTTTTTGTTGAAATATCAGCTCAGTGGTTTGAATCTTATCTTTAATAAACTGTACACAGTGTTTTAAAATCAATCAGCATGTCTCCTCACCAAAAAATCTTTTAACTGGTGTACCTCAAGGATCTGTTTTAGGTCCAGTTTTATTTACAATGAATTCTGCCAGCCTTGGTAAACTTATCAAGCACATGGTATCAATTATCATTTTTATGCTGATGATAGACAACTTTATATTGATTGCGATATTAATGATCTTGAGTGATAAATGTAATTAAGATCTATTCACACAGTTGTTTGTCTCTGATAAGCAGGTATTCTCAAACTACCACATATGGCATCACAAATTACTATCCTGTAGTGGTTCTTTGTGACTAACATTAAAAAAGGCTGTAATATTTTGTTATCCATAAGAATAATTTGCCAGCTTCTTCAGTTTTTGCATTATGATTGTGGGTGGATGTTTTACAATTGAGAGAGTGAAACTGCTGTAGAGCTCTGTGGTTAAAGTGGTTATTGAAGTGAAATATGCTTTTGTGGTGATATGATTTCTTTAAGAGGTAGGTTAGACATAAGAAAGGTAAACTTGCCTTTTATAAACATGATACTCGTGACAAGATTAGTGTGCCCCTAATTTTCAATAGTATAGATATGTAAATCATGTGTGACATGAGTACATACTGTACACAGTTTTTTGTAGTTCCCCAAACAGGCCTAATTGTCATTGTAATGCATCTTTCAGAAAGAGGCATAGTCTAGCTGGCGTCAAGTTTTGATATGTTAGAGGGTCACTTATTCTAGGCGTTCTGGTGAAATTTGCATTGAAATCCAATGTGTAGTTCTCAAGATATTAGCAGTTAAAGTTAAAACATTTTCCACCCAAAGTAAACTTGAAGCAAGCACATATGACATCATAATCCCATGTTATAAGAGGTGAATGCATAAGAGGCATGGGTACTTTACAAACTTCAAATTCCCCATGGATTTGGAGCTCATGTCTTACTTAACTTCAAGGTCAACACGACAGACTGAAAAACAAAGGAAACAAAACATTGCTTATGAATGTGAGAAGGTGATATAACCCCTGCTTGCCTTAACAGCACATTGGTTCACAAATGTAGCAACTTCATTTGCTGATATCTTTTCAACTACATGTCCGAACTAAATGGAAATTTCACCAAATTGCCGAGATTTAGTTCTTGTTCACATCTGAAAATTGGATGTTTGCTCTGATCAACTTGAGGTTTCTTTGGATCGCTGAAATTAGCTAAGAACCACTTCCACTGTTAAAGGTTGGTAGACATGTGAATGTGATGCTTGCCTATTTGGTGTAAAAAGTATTAAAAATGATAAAAATAGCCTCAATTCCCATTTAAATCCTTCAGATATTGACCATTTTACAAGACAATTACTGTTCTTCACCTGCATCATGAATAAAAATGAGCTACTTATGCAAATTTGTGATGTACAGAGAGGGACATGTCAACTGGGTGTAATGGTATTCTTTGTTACTTTAGTTTAGTCTCATTCCAAGGACAGCTTTAATTTTGGGATGCTCCGAGGGGGTAATTTTGGAAGCAGCTTTTTAGTTCTTTGAAAATATCTACATTAAACACCAAACAAGAAATTAAGTAAAGAACAAATAGCTTATAAAGAATTAACAAAAGAAGTACAAACACTGTGCAACACCCCACATCATATTTTTGCATAGCTGCTGAACAATTCCCACAAATGGTCAAAATTTTAAGAGTAGTATCTTGAGAACGGTAAAAGATATTCAAATAATTCCAACGGATTTTTGATCTGAGGATCTTAATCTAGTTTTGTTGAGTAGAACAACTGAATTTATTACATGTCCACAGACCTTTAACTAAAAATGAAGTTTCCCTCATATTTTTGATTCCTTGCCGAAGGCATGCAAGGAATCTGTGCGATGGTGATGTTGTGTGTGTGTGTGTACATATGTGTGCGTGTGTGTGTGACGCAATAACTTGTAAACACAATATCTCAAGATAGCAATGGCGGACACTTTTCATATTTGGTATATAGATTTATCATGTTGAGAGGAAAAACCTAATGTTTTTGGTAGAGGTCAAAGGTCATTTGAGGTCACAGAGGTCAAAAACTGAAAACCTTGTGAACCAGGATATCTCAAGACAGGAATGACCGACACCTTTCATATTTGGTATGTAGATTTGTCATGTTAAGAAGAAGAACTCTATTGTTTTTGGTGGAGGTCAAAGGTCATTTAAGGTCATTTGAGGTCACCGTAGGTTAACTGTGAAAACCTTGTAAATAGCTTGTAAACACGATACCTCGAGATAGCAATGACCGACACTTTCCATATGTAGTATATGGATTTGTCATGTTGAGAGGAAGAACTCTATTGTTTTTGGTGGAGGTCAAAGGTCATTTGAGGTCACCAGAGGTCAAAAGCCGAGAACCTTGTAAATGGGGTATCTCGAGATAGGAAGCATGGATAGATATCATATGTACCGTGTGGATGCTTTATGGTGAGAAGATGAACCCTATTGTTCTGGTACTAGAAAGCCCAAAGGCTTAGTGATTCCTTGCCATACAAAATGTTCGGATTTTCTTAAGAATTCATGGGATATTTTGCTTTCCAACCCATAATGACCCAAGATGACCTTTGACCGCCCCAAAACAAAAGGTTTTCCCTCCAACCATAAAGCATCCATGTACCACGTATGAAATCTATCCTAGTTTCCTACATTGAGAAATTGGGTCATTCCATATGAATTCAACAAATGGCTTGGCTGGTCACCTCTTAGATTTGGCTGATTTTTGGCTCATTTGTAGTAGTGTATGACTTAGGAGGAAATCCCAAATTTGAGCGTTCTCGGCCGTATACTTTTCGAGTTACGGTCATTTAATAATAAAGCTCAAAAACTGGATTTTTCAGAGTTGCATTTTTGGTGGGCCATTTTGGGCGCGGTCCAGTAAAAAATACAAAGTAACCTCTGTATGGACATATCATATTGAGAGTTTGAGACTTTCAGCTAGTTTATAGCTGGAGCACACTCCAACAAATCCACTAACTACCACGACACCTAGTTAGGGACATCAAATTAACTTTCACATGTAAGTTATTTGTTCATCTCTTTTTCTCTTCAAATTAATTTGTCACATTTCTATGTTTTTTAATGTTACTGTAAATGTTGTACTAAATCTGTTTCATATTATGTTTGATTTTTTAGTACCTGATGAAGGCCAGAGGGC
>WURT03107567.1:0-12180 GCA_009936505.3 Holothuria glaberrima
GTGCAATAGTATGAATAATTTCATTCGTTGAAAGATTGAACGTTCTATTCAACTCGGCTTCGCCTCGTTGAATAGAATATTCAATCTTTCAACTCATGAAATTATTCATACTTTTGCACTCATAAACATTCATTATTTGTATACTATCTGACTATTCAAAGCAAGAGGAAAGAATTGTGTTTGCATCTGCTCTTTGAAAGGAGAATAACCTATACCCTATTCTCCACCAATGAAAACTCACGTTCCAAAGACCCTTATCTACGCATATTTCAAGGTCGCATTTCAATGGGCGTTTGAATTGTGAGGTTAATAATAAGCCGTCTTAAAGAGAGTTTGCTTACTTCAAGCTGTAAATAATATCACCTTTATAAGTTCAAGCAGTCAGTTAACAACTTATATAATAGCTATAGATTCACGGTTGGATGGAAAAGGTGACACTTACTGCGTGTTGTGTGAATTATTTGTAGGAAAGAGTCGTATTATAGTGACATTGTTCACTGAATGGTTGTTTTCGTTCAGCGTTTACTCCAATGTATACTTGTGTATCTAGCCATGTCATAGTTATTCAGTTACGGTATGGAATTTGTCATTCCGTTGAAAAATTGCACAAATTGTTACGATTCCACCTTTTGTTGAAATCATATCGTGCATGGTGACGATGCCTTGACTGGTGTATAGAGAAAGTGGCCAATTAAACCCGAGTCGCAGGCAATATAAATGCTACTTACTTTTGAAACGTTCTGTAAAATTAAGCTATTTGCAAGTCTTTTCATTGTAAACAATACGCTGTGCCTAAATAAACGTGTTATTCATCCAGCTGAGATTTCAAAGCTATACAATGAAATTGGACCTCCTGTAAGTGAGCTGTGTGGTTTACATACAACCGGGCCCGTAACCAGCTTCACATTTTTAGGAAGGCCAAGTGTTGTGATTGGGGGGGCAAATGTTGTGATGGGGGGCATAAAATATTCCACCACATTAATTATTATGCAATTTCAATTTTCATCTGGGGCAGGTTTATCTTTGGGGGCCATTGCCCCGAAATGCCCCCGTGGCTACGGGCCCTCATACAACACTCTAAAGGTATTGAGATAAGTTGGAAACAAGCCTGTAGCTAAGGGGAAGGAGCATCCCCCGGAAAAATTCCCCAGAAGATCAAGAAGTACCATTGTCTTAATGTATTTAAGTACTGTACATCTTTAACCGAAATTTCCCTCTGGAAGCTATCTTGCCCCTTTTAATACCTTGTGTGGCTACCGCCCTTGGTCTGAAAGATCACTAAGTGGCTTTTCAAGTCACAAGCGATCGAGCTTAACCCTCCCCCCCCCCCCTAATAATCGATCGCTTGGAATTATTCTGACACATTTAACCGTTCGCACGATGGATGACTTGAATTAAGACCATGCCTGAGATTTTACAGGCTCAATAGTTATGTTAAAAAAATTCCATATTGTGTGATACGGTACCGTACATTTTGCTTGTATTTCTTTGCTTAACCTCATGAGCTTATCTCTTAATTCATTGCAAGTTACAAAAAATACATTTTGTGCGATGTTCCCAGTGACATTTTACAAGCAAAAACTGGTACCATTTACCACTCACGACATTTTGAGTACATTACTTTGAGTTACATGTCCACATACCTTTACCCCCGAAACGGTCCCTATTTTCACGGCTCCGCTGTAAGGTGTTTCAAACTAGTCGGGGATATGACTGATAAAGGTTGGTTAGTTAGACGACGTTTTACGGCTCAGTTTGACTGATAAAGGAATTCGGGTATGCCGCGCAAACTTGTCTGTAGGCAATATTTGTCTTCAGCACTATTGTGCCATTTTGAAGACAGATACGTCGTAAGTATGTAAAACAGACATGTAGCACAGTCGACTATGTAGTGGTGTGCAATGTAGGCTAGTGAAAAATATGACCCAGATGTGCATTGGATCGCTTCCTTTACTCTTGCCACGCCAATAACAGACGGTTGAATTTAATTAATTTTATTGAAATAATGGAAATAGATTTTATGACGTACCGTATTTGTACAAGACACGAGTTATTATGGCATAAGCTGCAGTGCCGTACTGGTATATTACTTTGCACAAAACCGAAGTTTCACTGCTAGTGTTAACAGTTGTACTAAATGATTGGTTTTCGTAGATGAGAGGTAAAAAAAATGAAAAACAAGAACATGGACAAGTGCCCACATCTTTGATTTGATGTTGAAAAGGACGCATATTATGTGACTGTTTAAGGGTGAGGTGGGGGGAGCTGTTTGCCTAAGGGAAATTTTTCAGATGAGATGACCGTCAGTATCCTTGAATCGGCAAAAGTCAACATACAATGCAACTATACAAACTAAATCATTTTCAGGAAAAATGACTGTTTACGTAACTAGCTACGCATAAATATAAACAAAGATGGGCGTAGCTAAAAGAATAGCCAGGATCTAGACTAATTTATTTGTAGGCCTACGGTAATATGCTAGAGGGGAATTTAATCTATAGGCTTTATGATGAAACTAGCAATCAATTGTCTGGTTATGAGTTTGAGATGTTGCAATTGTGAATTATGTCTGTTGTCATACATTTGGATATGATATATAATATATGTACTCTACAGCCGCGGATTCAGAGGGGCAATCTTCCGGGTTCAGCCCACCCCCCTTTTTTTGAGCGACATCACTTTCTTTTTTGAGACGGTTTCAAAACTGCACTAAAAAGTTCATGTATACAGGTACTAATTTTGATTGCTAGGTGTCAGAAAATACCATTCAATAGTGTCTAATTCAAATTTTTCCCCAGACTCCCCCTCCGGCCACCATATTAATTTGACTTTTATAGCTTCGAACTTTGCCCTCACGGAATAATCTCCCCACCCCATTTTGCGAAATCCTAGATCCTCCCCTGTACAGTAAACTCACTTGTTTAGCAGAAATGGCTCTTGAATACATCCATTGCAGTACGCAATATAGTATCGTCATAGCTTGTGTTGTATAAATCCGTTGTCCAATTGCAGTAGCTAATATTTACATTTTAAATGAATCAAGTTATCCTTGATTTTGTGCAGTCATTCAAGTTGCTATACGACTTTGTACAGATTATAGAACAATGTACCGTATCCATTGCATGCACGCATGTTAGCCTACTGTATTGCCATTAATGTATAGACTAACAGAGACACAAGTTGTACACCTGCAGGCTAGAGCTTATTCTGCCCACTGAGTTTATGAATGACACTTTATAATTCTTTCAATCTACTTGGAGATGTCAGGAGTCTTGACTGAGTGATTTGACGGTAGCCAATGCAGTTTTATTTACCGTCCGTAGATTACAGTTTAGCTTAAGACTGAGGATCAAGTAACCTGACAATTATCTCTATAAATCATGAACACTTTACTTCAGAAATAATTGTTATTGTTGGTAACACATAGAGCTTACTAATTACTGTATTGACACTTTCCACTTAAATCAAAATTTCTTATCGTATCAATTGACCTCGAAAGTTGACAAGAAAAAGTGTAATATTTTTATCAAGCTATTATCCGTCCCCGTTTTTTCTTCTACTTTTGCTAGGTTTACAAGAGGAGGGTGGAGGGTAAGGCTAATCTACCTCTTAGGGGTAAATCGTTTACTCCATCGAGGGACCACAGCTAGCGAAAAGGCTAAACATTTGCAAAGTATCCCAACCATCTGTTAAGAGGAACATACTTTATATGCTCAACAGTCTAATGGAATGATGTTTGAAATAATCCTTCTAGTAAATCGTCACAGCCCAAAGGCAGTCCATTAAAAGATTTGATTCAGCCAGAATCTGCTTCAACATTTTGCAATTTTTTTTAGTATACTTTCCCAAAAATCATGGATTTATCAACAGTAGCCTCGAGTGAGTCGAGAAAATCGAATACATCATTATTTCTTGTGTGAAGTAAAACCCATTCGTCAAATATTTGCCTTTAAAATCAATACTACGAGTGCAAATCAATCGCAGGCTATTGAGGACATTGTGCAGGTTTTACGGGTACGAGAGTTGTATGAGTTATTTACAACATACAACAGCATTGTATAACATGCATGATATTATTGCTTCGCTACCACAGACAACATATTAATTAAGGAATAAACTCCATTTGGCGGACTATTATTGGTGAATAAACCGTCGAGACTCCAAATTTGGCAAAATAACGGACGAGGCGTAGCCGAGTCCGTTTTTTGTCAGATTTGGAGTCGAAACGGTTTATGAGACTATAATAGTCCGACAAATGTGGTTTATTCCTATTCTACCACCGAAAATGTGTGAAAAACTTCTCTTTTATCAGTTTTTATGTTTACTGACCGTGTGTTGTGGAATAACAGGTCAGTGTTTATCCAATCAGAATGCAGGATTCTCAATAACGGATGGCTAGAGGTGGTAGAATCAACTATTTTCCGAAAGTTATGAAACTGTGTGGTAAATATTTGACAAATTTTCCATTATATGAGCTTCGTAATCTATACCAGTCCATTACACCAGTAATGCCTAATTTTGTAGAAATATGCCAAAACGAATATTTATTAAAGGTATTGATTGGCCACACCTATCCGTTGTACATACTCAGTTATAGAATCAATAATGGTAGGCCTATACGTTCTGCAATGACTCGTCGTGGTATGTTGAGCAGTAGACCTATCAAATGTGTAGGCTATTGTATATTTTATATTTTGCAAAACACACTCTCCGCCATGTGAAACTGTCAGCATAGGCTATGTGTGCAAATTGGCATGCCATGGTCACCACATAGGCGTTTAAGGCTGGTGGGATCGATTTCAGGGACAAAAAGTGTCGTCATCATGGGAAAATTTATGTTATGATCGTTTGACAATAGGGAAAACCATCAGAGCAAACATCCTTCAAGGGCCAGGGGCTAGGGCTAATGTTAAAGTGGGGGGGGGGGTGAGTGCTAATCATCGAAACGGCGCAATATGTACAATATGATAAAAGCAGTTTAAGGCGGCCCGAAATGCCCATGGCAGAAAAGTGCGGGGGCTAAAGCCCCGTAGTCCCCGGTCTCCGAGGTCCCTGAGGGCGGTGATTTGTTCTCAATATAGGGGGAGGGGGCATGACCACATTTTCTAATAAATTACTGTGTGAAAAATCAAAGTCATTGACCAATTTCTCGAATATTGGGAGACATGTCCCCCTGTCCCCCGGGATCGCCGCCCATGCTCCTCTTCGCCCTTATGAAACATATTACATTTGTCAATGTAACTGAGCCGTTAAACCTCATCTAACTAACTAACTACATTTGCCAATGGGTTCAAGCCATCTGCTCTTCCGTAGGGTTTTATATCAAACCCCTTCACGAGCCTCCTAATCATTACCATGACGGACGGCGAAATGGGTAAGAAATCCCCTTTAGAACTCTAATAATCTGAAAAGTGGAAATTTTATTACTGATTGTATCATATTTGATCAAAATACTGTTATGACTGTTATGAAACGTCAAAATTTAATTAAGGTTTGTAACAATCACAATTCTACATCTCATCGCCTTCGCGTTTTGCTCTCTTACCCTTACTACCCCACGCCTACATACCCCACCGATACCCGACTCTGTCCCATTCATTCATTCTAAAACGTCCTATTCAAATTCGAAAAGAATCGGATCATGAAGCACAATCTGGAGTCTTGACAAATACTTGACTAGGTTTGAAAAATGAACCGAAACTATTTAATTTAATAAACGAAATCAAATGAAAATGAAATCAATTTTGAACGAAATTCTTGATAAATAATTATCAAGATTCCGTTTTTACCCCTCTTGACTAGATTTGTTCAGTTGCTGCATCTGTGTTACTCCAACGTGGCGCCTTCTGCTACCACAATAAGTCTGTAATTACTTCAAAATACATCTATGGAAAGCAAATTACTAGTGGAATTTCATAATTTCATTGTACAAGATTGAAATAATAACCCCCTCCCCAAAAAGGGAAAGTTGAAGAAAAAATTAGTTCAAAACGGACCACCCTAATTTCCCTCCCTGTCAAAATTATTTTACCGTATATTTCGTAATACATGATTATACACCAGCATATTTGCCCATTTCATCCTTTCAAAGCATCCTTGCCGCCTCACTGCAAATAAGCAGTGAAACATGTATTATTAAACTTTCTGTTGTTCTTAATTTGCCCTTTTCTACTCTCACAAAAAAGGAACTCAAATTTGATTAATCTTTCTTCTATTGAACCTTAAAATGGCTTCATAGAACCAACCTGGTTGTGATTTAGCTCTTGAAGTGTTCATTTAACTTGCTTTCAGTCGTTTCAGTTATTTAGCCACAAAAACAACTTTTTATATATTTTTATTACTGTAGGTTTTCTTTTTCACTTTTTGTCTTCCCCTTAGGTTGCTTTGCAATATTTTTTTTTCATATATATTTTTTTCGTTTCCTTTAAGAAGGTTCAACAGCCATAGTAGGGGTTGCAGTAGTCATGATAAGTGCATTCTGTGACAATGCTCCCCACTTTTTATGTTCCAATTTTCTCACATGGCTCTTTCTAATTCAAACGCTACAGATGTGTTCATGCGAGTGCACCTCAAAAATGTTATTCCCTTCCCCCCCACCCTCCTTCCCCAATCTGGGTTCTGGCTACGGAGCAAGTTTTAACGGAATGTCTCAAAAATATTTGAAACTATTCTACCCATTTCAGACTACCCTTATATGACACAAAGTAAAAATTTTTGTCTACATGTGCAAACAGGTGTCGCACGGAGTACACGTTCGCTTACTACCACCTTCAGCGTCAGCGAAACAGAAAGAGACATTACAGCTTGTCGCGCAGGTAACTTACACAAACCTCCCCCTCTCATTTTCATTTGGCGGTTTCATTACCCTCCCTTACTCGTCTTGGATTCCTTCTCCCCTGCTTCGTCTTTATTTCCTCAAAATGCAGCAAAATCCTTCATAATTAATAATCTCTTTCAATCTCTACCTTTTTCTCCTTGGTGTCCCCTCCTGTTCTATATTTGAATTAAATCATGGTGCTGAACTGGAAAAATTCGAGCACAAAGTGTATGTTTGACTAACCTTTGCCTGTTTAAATACTGTGAAATCCTTCAAGCTAAATTTGACTATAGAGAAATTACGTTCATGTAACTTACTTGAGAGAAATGTTTTAGTAAAATTAATTTCATACCAATGGCGGTGTCTTTTTACCTAAAGAAGGCAATGGGGTTATTTGTATGCATTTATTGCATGGCTGATAGCCTAGGGGATATCTCGTTAAAAACACAGTGTGAACAAATAGGTTGTAAGGCTGTGAAATACAGCAATCATTAAAAGAAGGCCCTCAATATTTAATGATAATTTCACGGTCACATCCCTCAAATATGTGGTTGGGAACAAAACTTTATTGACACAAAAACAGGGTAACGGTTAGGTACACTCTAAAAACAAAAGAGCGAAATTCACTCAAAACAGGGAGTTCCTAGAGAAATCCGGTGGTTGCCATTTCTCAAGTACTGAGCATTTTTTGCTGAAATGCAAAATTCGAAAATAGCCGCCAAAATCTGCTGTTTGACCCATTAGTTGAAGCAAACTCTACGAATACCTAGTCAAATTATACTCAGGAGTACACAGTGTATTATTTCCACTAATTATTCGGCGGTCTTGTTTGGTGTGTGTGTGTGTGTGTGATGTTATAACGTGTACATCGTCTTACCACCGAGTCCACTTTGCTCTGAAAGGTTTAACTTACTTAACACATGGTCAGTTTAACAGACGTAGCCATTTCTGCATCAAGGGTGATTCTTAGTTTTTGCAATTATCACGTTTTAGTAAGGAGTGACGTTCCTCGACGGTGAGAAATGATGCAAGGAAAGGGGGAGGGGTACTTTTCGATAAGGTTGAGGCTAAGAGATTGCGGGGTATTCAAGTTTATCATTTTAGAAATTCTGTGTACATGAATTATTAGCAAAGCTAGCTGGCTAGGGAGGACGCCGTTTGATCTCATGGGGTATAATGCCCTGTCCATTCCTCTGATGGCTTCTACATAATAACATTCAGAGACTGTTGTTAAATGTAACACACACAGACAATGCATATAGATGTAATGTGATCCCATAGTTGATTCGTGACAACGGTAGTTTAGCGGCTACATGAGTTCAAGAAACTCATTTCCAGGCCCATTCAGGTTTTCAATCCAGCCATGCACAGTGCTTCTATTTTACAGTAGAACATGCGCAATGTGTGATGAATGTAACTTATATTGGCGATAGGCTGCTCAACTTTGGTGGTAGTCGTTTCATGTCCGTTCATGTCCTGAGAGGAAATTATTTCAAATTCAGAGATTCTAAACATTTCCGCTCACTTGTAATTTTCTCATGTATTCATGTATTCATTTAAGGGTGTTAATGGATCATGGTACCAGTATTTACCCTATGAGAGGTCAAGCTGTGGTGGGTGGGGGGGGGGGGCAAACTGAAGCCCGTCAAACGGATGATTGGGAGGATTGTGAAAGCAAGATCTTTTCGGTTCACGTGTAAAGCGACCGCCCCTCCCCCCCCCCCCCATTTTGGATCTTTTTAAACAAATACTGAAAAATTGGGGTTTCCGTTGAGCAGTTGAGGGAAATTTGAAAAAATTTGAATTTTACAGTAAAATATTAAAAAAATTTAGGGTTTTTTTTTGAAAACTCTATGTTTCTTGAGAGCAAAATCACGTAAATCGTTGGGGGTACTGTAACCCTTCGGTCATATTCTGATAACGTGCTTTATAGAAACCACGAAGGCCACCTGCTAAAACTGGAACATTTCCCTGATAGGAAAGGCCTTCCCCAAGGTAGGCATCGGCACTCTAACCCCACATGACGCAACTCTTGCAATTGCATCCACCAATTTAAAGGTAAATAAAAATGTTTCACACATACATAACCTTTATCATTTCTTTAATCATCAATGAAGAGTCAACACTAACCGTTGGTTTTAACTTGAAGACTTTTAGCAACCTTCTTTCATGAAACCATTCAGGCCACTGGTGTTCCCACTCAGCCATCTACCCTCTGCCCATCTTAACCAAGTCCTCAGAATTTACTATGGTGTTTGATTTGTAACTTGTCTTATACAGATGTTCACAAGGCTTTTAGCTGGATGTTTATTACCATCATCGAATAAGCATCGGGGTAGAACATCAAGCTATACTATGAGTAGTGTGGGATTTTTAGAGGATTCCTAAAAAGGGGCAACATATGTTGCTAAACTTTCAAAACTGTCCTAGGCTGCGAGAGACTTTTGCAGCTGTATACCACCCAGTGTTGTAGTCGAGACCGGCACATCCGAGACCGAGGCCGAGACATGGGGATTTGAGACCGAGACCGAGACCAAATGGGTCCGAAACTGAGATCGAAACCTCATATGCATATATTTTAGTGTTTGCATGGGGTCCTAATACCAGCTTTCACGTCCACACAGTTTATTATTTTTAAAACCCAACTTGTTAATTGCGGAATAACTTGACATTTCCGAGTACGATCTTTAGGACTACAAGGATTCGAGACCGAGACCTAGACCAGGGAGTGTCGGGACCGAGACCACAAAAACCAGTCTCGAAGCCGGTCTCGGTCTAGAGACGTACAACACTTATACCAGCCCCACCCGCCCGAATCAGAATTTTAAACGCCTGTTCAAAGCATTCAGATCGGAAGTCGGCATTTAGGTGCAACACATTTTACGGATGATTCTATTTAAATGATGAACAGTTTACCTAAGAATTATTAAAATTTAAACGCATTGCGAATAGAAGGGACCATCAAGAAATAACACAGAGACTCTTTCTTTTTTCTCCTGAAGGTTTCTGTTTGGTAAGTTCAGTTTTAGGGGCGGATCCGAGAGCGAGGGTTCAGGGGGTGATTTTATGGGGGTAGACTCAAGTTTGATTCTAAAGGCTTCAAATGTACACAGTCTCGATGTGGTTGGGGAGGGGGTTGTGGGGAAAATTTAAATAAGTCACTGTAATCGTTTAAGGCCATATTCTGCTGTGCCGAACTCCTTTATGAATCCTCCAAAATATTTTACATTTAAGGGCCGTATTATTTGAATCTTTCTACCTCTTACATTAGTCAGGTGCAGCCACCAATTTTGAATATTAGTTTTCAAAACTTTTAAATTTTGCTCTTTCGTTTTTAGAGTGTACTTTAAATGTTAGTCACTTCGATTGGTCAATGACGTATGTAAGTCACCAGCCTGTATCAACCGAGAAGTTTCAAAAGGGAACTGACAAATTACAGTATGGTATGCCACAGATTGTTTACCAAGGGTTTGCCAAACCACTACGGTGTCTTCAGCAGCAGAGAATTGTTCTTAGGCAATGAAATTACAAAGCTACAAGGGTTTGTGGGTTTGTGGTACTTCATACTTCTTGCGTTGTTAATTTTGTTAATGGGATGTGATGTGCAAAGCGGGGTAGGGGGCTTAATATATTCTTTGTTTTTATTCCAGTAAACGTGCCCAGAATTATAAAGGTTTAAGGTTATAGATAAGGGTTTTTTAGTTCTTATGTACTGTTTGCTTGCAGATTATTCTAGTCTTTTGCTGTCTTTTGCTGTCTTTTGCAGGCTTATTGGTTTACACGAGAACTTTCGCAAGAATTTTCAAAGACTTTTGAAAATAAATCGAACCCTCTTTGATGGGGGATGCGCCCTCCCCCTCGTTATCAGGAAACATTTATTTAGAAATTTGAACAATTTAGGACAATTATGATCTGCCTCTAATTTTATTCGTAATTCAAAAAGGAAAAGAATTGTCTGAAAGTGCGCCCTAAAACCTTGGAAATCTGTATTCAAAACACAATTCACCAAATTACAAGCTAGTAGATGTCATACCTACTGGAATATTTCAAAGGTGCAAGAGGTCCAAATTGTTTTGGTTTTGCAAAATGTTTCCGGAAATGATCTATAGACTTTCATCAGTACATTAATCCAAAAAAAAAAAATAAGCCAATTAGTGAAAAGATACTAGACTAAATAAGAGAATTTCCAAAACAATAAGAATAATAAAACACTGTCGTCACGTTAAACTCTAATGGAAATGAATTAGCTTTTCCAAGAGCTGGCCTTCTGTTCGCATTTCATTTTATTTTATTATTTCTGGCAGTTCAACCCTATTGTGTGGCCTGTTTCTCTTCTTAGCCTCTATAGAGATAAGTGTTGGATCTGTAAGTTAGGTAGCATGCTCTTCCTTCTGTTCCTTTTTCCCCCAAGTCCCCCTCCCCTACCCACTCTAGGTGACGTGGGTGTTTCCTAATTGCTCTCTGACCCACTGAAAGGATTGACCATGCCTTGACCACTCCTTCAGGCTGTGGTTACTTAAGCTTGTGCGCACTGCTGGGTCCTCATTCAACTGCAATTTACGGTGAGACCAGCTGCGCAGGTCAGTCTTAATTTTATTGTAATTGTTTGTTTAAGCACCGTGGCTTGACTTTCCTGCCTTAGGAGTAAAAGTCTTGCCAGCCACGCAATCAAACTGCATGGCGGCTAAATTCTACCCTGCGAAACAGAGCTAGTTTGTTATCACTTCTTGACCCCACAAACAAACGTCAGTGTGAACACTGCTTAATATGACACCCTACCTCTAGCTATGCTGGTTACGTGCATTCGCTCACTCTAAAATCCCCATGGAACTATTTTTCAACTCGACAGCACTCTTATCGCTCTGGAGGGCATGCATTGTGGCCTAAACATCATGGTATTAAGTTTTCCAGTGAGTTTAACATCTAAATACGATTTAATTCTACTCCAACAGAAGCATTCTCGAGGTTAGAAGGGGAGTAAAAATAATACAATCAGTGTACGTCGTTCGTTGGGACCCCAATTTTTCAGCGGTGTTTATCGAGAAAAAGACAGAAAGGTGAATAATGAAATGTTTTTGAAGCCCTGAAGAAATCACTTCGTCATGTTCAATGTAGTTATATGAGTACTGTACGTCAGCAACTTTGAGCAAAGAAATCATCAGTGACCTTTGTCATATACCCTGTTTTAGATTTAAGAAGCACACTTGGCTGGGTTTGGGAGGGGGAGATGGTGGGGAAGTCTTCATGAAATTGTTGTCTTAATGTCCTCCTGTCACAGCACTTTCACAAAGTTAGTTAGTTAGATGAGGTTTAACGGCCCAGTTTACAACCAATTGGTTCAAGTCGAGCCGGCCACGGCCTTT
>WURT03107578.1:0-12180 GCA_009936505.3 Holothuria glaberrima
GACATCATCATGTAGCCTGTAGACATACATATTTGGCGTGTATTAAAATATTTTTTCTCGGTCTGTAATTTCATTTGAGGGGCGAGAGTTTCAACTGGGGCCCGCCCCCCGCTGGCTACGTCACTGTTTTCACCACAAGACTATCTTGTAATGGCCTGATGAAACTACATAATGAGCAAGCACGGTTCTACGGGGACTTTAGCCCCCCCCCCATTTTTCTAGCCCCTAAAACACAAGCAATTTTTCAAATTTTTAATGGGTTAGTAATATTGAAGACATAGATATGCTCAGAAAGTATTCCATATGGCTCTCTATCAGGCCCGTGGGTAGGCCTAGTAAGTTCTGTAACAATCGTTTCTTTAACTTCAAATGATGTTCGCGCGCTACGCGCGCATTCATCTTCACTTCTATCTAGAGGTAACGCTCGCCATTTCAAACATATTGGATTTATTTAACGTTAAAGGTTCCACAAATATTGTTCTTGCGTGCAGTCGTGATTCTCGAGAAACACAAAAATGCATCGTTGCGAAGTTTTAACCTCTTTTTCCTATCTTTTACAATATTCTTTTTTCAGCCTCACCATCGTGGCTATCATATTTTGTAAGGAAAATATTTTTCAGTTCCGTCGGAAGTCTCAGTGGGTAAGATAAGGCATGTAATCCCCGACGACGACCATGCAGTCACCCTATCAAATCTCTTGGTTTGCTTTTAAGTAGGGGCAGATTCTTCCAAAAAACCAAATTTTCCAACTTTTCTTAATGAAAACAAGAATATGAAATCCTTTTCAATATAGCCCCAATTTTTTCGCCGCGCTTCGCGCCTTGTATTTCGGGTTCGGCGTCCTTTCGGCAACCCATTGCATCTGTCGGGGCTTAGATCGAGTAGCTGCCCCCTGTGAGAGCGCTCCCCCCCCCCCATGTCGGCAAATCCATGCACCACCCCTGGCTGAGCTTGCACGCAGTTTTTCCTTTGAGCAATGCATTATTCCCCAGACTTTCCACAAATTCCACGACTCTTTATCGCAAGAGAATGGTTATTGCTACCAGGGAAGGGTAACTTTTCGCATGCACGTTCACACGTAGGTCCGATTTCTTCAAGCTATCTCTGTAGGGCTTGAGATATCATCCCCTGTGATTCCCGCAAACTGCCATCATCTGTTGGCATCACCTACTACAAACATAGGCTAGTCTTCTTCGGCAGTTCGGTGCCCACCTCAGTTGCGGTACCGGTGCCCCCTATATCAGAATTCATGGCTACGTGCCTTCTCTTTATCCGGTTTCTCTGGGGTCAATGGCAACATAGCCCCTTCCCCTCCAAATAAAAAAAATGTCCCTGCAACCGTGCCTGATAATTAGTAGGCCTACAATTTACTAACCATTCATATTCGAATACGATTGAGCAGGCAAAATCTGTGAAGATTGGTAATCCCAGGAATGCAGTCTGTACTAGGAGGCCTACCGTGTTGGAATGCACCTTAGGTAAAAGATTGAACAAATTCTAAACCAGGAGGAATATTCATAAAAAATTTAGATTTTCCTACTAAGCAAGTTACTGGTAGGCTGCAGCATTAGAAAAGTGGGTGGCAAATGATTGGTGGTTGCAATGGAAAGGCAAACTGTGACTTATTTTACGTCATTTGATCCCTATTTATGAACTCTGCCGTATTTTTTGTCCACTTTTGACTATGAAATTAATTTGTCACCTGCATGCCGATTACTTTACACTGTATTTGATATTTTTACCCTATGGTGTAGTCATTTTAGCCATGATCACATTTGATCAGCTTCACTGGATTGTCGATGTTATCGCTGTAATGCCGTTACCGTTGCCTTTGTTAGTTAATTGTGAACTTACCTCAACTAGGCGCCGCTGTACAAGGCTAGTTTAACTAGCCTACTGTAAAGCCTCGGTAATCTCACCCAATGTGAAAAAATTTTCAGGGGGCCAAATGTGTAAAAATGTATTAAGCCAATGGCAACTTGAAAACTTTCTAGGGGGCGAAAAAAATTCCAACGGGGGCTTGACTACGGGCCTGCTAAAGTTAAAGTTTAATTCTAGCCCCTCCAATTTAAATTTTGCCCCATATTGAGAGAAAAACCATGTTGTTTTTGATGGAAGACAAATGTCATCTTAGATCAAAAGCTGAAAAGTTTGTTAGCACTTTATCTCCAGATGGAGTATGGATACTCTTCATACAGCATTTAGATGTAGAATACAGAGAAAATAAAAGATATTATCCATTGAAATTAACTTTGATTTGGCTAGCTTTTTGTACAGAGGCTTTATCGGAATCTTGTTTGCATGTTCGTCTAGCTTTAGATTCTAGAAGATACGCGGAATGTACTTTATTGCGTTGGCATTTTTTCCAATGGCTCATTTGAGTGAAAGAGCTTTCAAACACCTCAGCAAGAATACACAGTAATTAAGGGCATCCTAGCCCACAACGGTGAAAGCAAATCAAAAGATAAGTTGCTTTGTTGCTGGTGTGTTATGACTCTTTTAATTACGTACTCACTCGTGGGTCCTCTTCTACGATTTCAATTGGCGTTTGCCGATTTTGCAACTTTTGCTGGTTATGGCTTCTAATGAAACATCCTCGAGATCGGTTACGTAATAAGGTAATGAAGATGCTTGTACGCGAGGCAATAGCTATACCTACAGTGAGTCCGTGCATATTCCTTCTGTACTAACACTTTAAGTAAGTACTAATGCACTGTTTCTCAAGCGAATTGTTTAGGCTGCATTTTGCATAGCATTTACTATCTTGGAAGATCTCTTTGGTGGGATCGGTTTAACGGGTTCCTAAATCTCACGTAGGTTAAAACTACACTTCCCTTGCCTCTATGAACTTAACCAAATTATCGTGGTAACGAAAGCTATCACCACAGCCTTCCTAACACACGGCCGACGGTTGTAATCTCATTCAGAAGGGACCTCGACACAGGCAGGGCTGCTACAGCCCCCAGAAATTTTCAAAGTGTCGTCCGTCGAGAAATTTTACAGTCTGTCGGAAAAAAATTGCCACGTTATTTTGCAGTTCATTGACTTTGTTAGAAAATAATTTTCTATTTGGGGCTAAAAAATGTCGGAAAATCTTATGATCACTATGTTTTACTTCAAGGAATTTAGTATCTTTTAGAAATATTGCTTTTGGTGCATTTACCAGAGACCTAACCCTTCCCAGATTTAGCTGTGTTGGCAAACTATTCTGTGTATCAGGAAATCATTATACATTATTGGGAAAGTAGGCTAATCACAAATTAAGGTTTCTGTGCCAGTAAGTAATCCAGGGTCATTGCCTGGGCGAAACTTTCCAAGGGGGCAGTTCATTCCCGGTGGAACCACTTGGAAATTTTCTGGAGACTAAAATTGTTCAGCATATCTGTTCACAGTGATGTTGAGCCTGGGGTTTAAATTGGCGAATTTTAATTGGGTATCTGATTGTCCGATTCAGGAAGTTGTCCGATTCAGGAAGTTGTGAGCTTTGCTCGGTTCAGCTGTTGAGCAGTGGTGCAAAGCAAGGGACCTCCACCCCTCCCAGCCTTTGGGAAAGTGGCTAAAGACTTGGGATACACTCACGTCCGTCGGATGAGGACGTTAAATGGCGGCGGGGGGCCGGGAGCAGGATTGGGAGCGATTATTACACGCCTGCCTCGTTACCTTCTGACTGAGCACTAGTCGAATAGAGAAAGCGAATCTCGCCGGTGTTCATCCACGCTCACTGTGGTATAGGTGCGTCAATGAGCCAATTGGCTTCCCGACCCTCAAACGTTAAACTTAAACTAACACTAACTTAGCGGAGCACAAACAAATAGTTGACACCCGGGATGCCCTTTCCCCCTTTTCAACTGTGCATGAGTGTCATCCTTGGGGAGGTTGCTGAGGGGAGGGGTACATCATATAAAGCCTGGCTGAGATGAAAAATTGTGCTCTTGTTTGTAAAGTCTTGAACTGATTACATCTTTATTAATTGTCAGCCTTTTGGGATGTTCTTCCTATTTTTGGTTAGGCGAAGTCAATAGATGCTGTAAGAGAAGGGGTGACACACCTTGACGCTCAATACTCTTTGAGCAATTTTTGTAATTACTGATGGCTTGGAAGCTAAATAGCGCTATCTTTGGTACAGCTTCTTGAAGCGTTGAATTGATTATTTGTTTAGGAATCCTCATTATTTAGTGATTTTCTATTTTGGTAGGATGTAATTGAAGGAAATGTTGGCTCATTAGGGGAGGGATGACATCTCTACTCTGAGAATTTTTTATTTCTCAGTTTTCCTAGATCTAGAATGGTGTTATCTTTGATAAAGCTTAGGACTGATCTTAAATTTTAGTTAGGCTATATATTGAATCTTCACCTGTGGAATGGCATCCCTACAAATTTAAAGCTGGTACCAGATGCAGCCTTTTCCCTGGCACTCTTAGTACGCCTTTGGGGGAACCATTATCAGTTGGCGTAGCGTAGGTCTGCAAGAAAATCTTCAGTCGAAATGTCCCCCAGATGGCAGGAAATGAAACATTTTCGACCTTCAAAAGTTGCATCCAAACATTCTTCAAGTTTACTTTTATATTTCATGCTTTACTTTTATATTTATGCTTTGGAACCGACTGCATGGCCAAGTGGTTAGAGCATCCGACTTGCAGCCAGAAGGTCGGGGGAGTTCGAATCCTGCCCGGGTCATACCAAAGACTTTAAAAACGGAACCTACTGCCATTGTTCTTGGTGCTCAGCAAAAGCAATGGAGTAGGGAAAATAAGCCAGTGAGCCACAAGTGGAAAAAAGGCCGTGGCCGGCCCGACTTAGTAGACACTATCTACGACAATGAAATAAAGCCTTTTGGCAGTTTGGAGTGTGATGCAACTTAAATCTAAATGCTCATCGGGGATGATTATGTCGGTATTCTGGTATTAGTATTCAGGTGCGTCGGGTCGCAGTCGGATTGCACGTAGGTTAACCATACACACAACACACTGGCGAGGTGGATACACTCAAAACTCTTTATCTGCTTATTAGTCGCACATGTGGGGAGAGCACATTGAACCGTCGCCAGTGATTTTGCAAAGGCTTCTTAACTGGCCAATTCATTAAAAGGTGATAGTCGCCTTTGGGTCGATGACAGTTGTACATGACTGTCTCGGCCTGGCCAAACTGCGACGACACCTTTCCTCCTGACTTCTCTACAAATGTTAAACAATTTGATATTTCCAATGATGTCGAAGAAGACTGTCGGAAAGCAGTCAGGACCAACAGTCAGGTCGAGAAAAAAATGGCACACATCTAACCGGCCGATCTGCTACGCGACTGGTTTCACTGTCACGTAGTAGTGGGCAGTGGCGTATTTAGGGCGGGGGGTTGAGTCAGACTACTCCATCACTGATGCCGATTTTTGTTTTTAGGACCTAAAATATGTATATTTTTAACGCAAATTTTACTTCAACAGACAGCATACATAGCATCTAATTGCATGTGAGGACGCCTAATTTTTCAAGGAGAAGGGATGTACCCCTACGCTTAGACCCCTCCCCCATGCCGGCCATCACAGAACATATACTGCTATGTTCGACGCGCTTCGCGGGAGCCCTTCATAAGCACTATAGTTATGCGACGATCAAGAAGGACGGAACATGCCTTAGATTATTGAGAAATGATCCATGCAAACCAACCTTTGTGTTCCTAGCTCCCAACCCTCAACCTACTGATTCATAAAGAAATCGAATGGCCGTTAGCCATGGCTATTTTGAATCGAAAGGCCAACCTGCAATATTTAAGGTCTATTCAGGGCGTACTATGTAGCCTATAGTGCTATTCGTGTATTGTTAATTGTTATGCATGGAAGCAATCAACCAAATGTCCATAAAAGTGTAATTTTTCGGCGCCCTTTGCGCGCCTTTATATTCTGCTCTTATTGTCCTTTCGTAACTTCACATCTAACGAAGTATAATCAGTGGCAGATACAAGGGGGGGGTTAAAGGTTTAACCCAACCCCCCTTTGAATTTTTCTGCATTTTTTTAAATAGCCTTTTTTGCATTTTGCATTAATTGCTATATATTAGGCTATCATCCCCTTTGGACTCCCAATAAAATCTGAAGAATTATTACCCATTTTCTTAGGTTCATGGTTGGTAAAACTTTCGAAATACTCCAAATAAAGAGTTTTGACTGGATTATTTTTCATAACAGTGACCTTTCAGGAATTCTTAGTTCCAGTTTCAGTGAAACCTTAACCTCATGTTATTGTGTACTCTTTTGTACGCAGTACGGTGCCCTTCTATTTCGCAGGATCAACCGCATAGAGCCCCTGTATACACCCACTGACTGCATGGTCAAGTGGTTAGAGCATCCGACTTGCAGCTGGGAGGTCGGGGGTTCGAATCCTGACCGGGTCATACCAAAGAATTTAAAAATGGAACTTACTGCCATTGTGCTTGGTGCTCAGCATGAGCAATGGAGTAGGGAAAACAAGCCAGTGAACTACAACTAGAAAAAAGGCCTCGGCCGGCCCGACTTAAACCAAATGGTTAGTCACTGAGCCGTAAAACCTCATCTGACTAAATGTTTACTCCTACTCTGCCAACAAGGTGAAGACTGTAATTTGAGAGATTTAACCCGACGACGTGTAGCTAGGCTTTCACTGATAATTATCTGTCGCAAAGTTCTGCTACTGAAATTCAAAACAGTGTTGTAAAGGCATATGCGGACCTCAAACCCAGGAAAAAGACCGGTTTTTGATTAGCATATAGTTTTTAAGAGAATTCACAGTACCTCGATACAGAAACTAAATGCAGGTTCTGTCAGGGAAATATTATTCAGTTAGAAAATTCTGGGCGTTCAGCGCGCATTCGTCACGGCTTGCACTCCATCTCATGACCATTATTAATTGGTAATAATACAATGGTGTTAGTCTGATCAGATATTTTTCCGAAAAACAGAGGTACATCTTCAACATCTGTAGGGGCCTGGCACCAAAGGCGTAGGAGGCGGGGGCTGGGGGCTGAATCCCCCATCCAAAAATTTCTGTGAAAATTTGGGCAAGATGCTGAGGATTTTTCGGGTATCTACTGAAAGAAAAATAAATTGCAATAATGAAGCTAAAGGAAATCAATAGTTTAAAAACTTCTTTGGTAATTAAAATAAAGTTCTGATTTAAATTGCACCTGTACCTATATACTCAATACCGTTAATTCTGCAGTGTGTTTTTCAATGGTTCAACTTAAAATTATAATTACTATCAGTTGCGTATTTAGGGCATGGCTATTGGGCCATGCCCCCTCCCCCTCACTAATGTCAATTTATTTTTTTAGTTCCCATAATAAGTAAATGTTTTAACTCAAATTTTACTTCAAAGGTATCATATGTGGCACCAGATGGCATGTAAGGACACCTAATACTTCAAATGTTTTCAAAGAGGGAGGGTACACCCTCCCCTTAGTCCCCTCACCCAGCCCATCAATCACACAACATCTGCATGACCCCCATCCCCCCCCCCCCCCCCAGTGACATAAATTCTGGCTACGCCACTGATTATTGTCTTTATTGATTGTAAGGACTCCCCCAAAATTTATAACCAAAATGGAAGGGTAATAAGATAGCAAGCCAAATCAAATTGGACTTCTATGTCCATGAAGGAAAATGTCGTAATAGTCCAAGAATATTTCTGGGGACTCCACGCACGTATTTTTGCTTAAAATATTTCCCAGAATAAAAGGCAGTAAAGTAACCAAAAGGTTGCTTCAGGAGGTTTGTTGACAACATACCTTCTCTATACTCTCTTCTTTCATATAACCAAAATTAGAATTTACTAAATAATAGACATTTCCCAGCTATATATAGGCCTAATCAGTTCTAAATATATCCCAAAGATAGCACCATTTTGCATTTAAGCAACCTTAAATTAACAAAAATTAACCTTAAACCTTAAATTAACAAAAAAAGGGCAGGGGGACACCCCTCCCTTTTACCCCTCCCCCAGGACGGCACCATTATGCAGGGACAAAGAAAGGATCTTCCACTGCTGTGTGCAAACGCGGGCGCTTATTATATACATTTTATACAGACTGGGGGACTGACTGAGATGGCACTACGACGTCATCTGTGGTGTCCCCAATCACCAAACCCTTGCCGCGCCACTGGTCTAAACCACACTCTGAGAGGTACATACATTCCCCTTTAACCCTTCCTATAGGACGGCCATTACTTATCGCCCAATGATCAACATTCTTGCAAATTTTACAGTTCCAATCAAAGTGGTATGGCGTGAATGAGCCTTTGAATTTGCTACAGTCTTCACAAAAAATGGTCATTTCTAGTGCATGAACATGCTGGAGAAATGGAAATTCGTAGCACCATTTTGCATATAGACCCCCTCCTGAGAAAAACATTTTCCAAGGGGGGGGGGACATTCCCTCTCCTTCCCTTAGGCCCCTCGCCCAGGACGGCCATCACTCCTCCAAAAGCCATTGTCACCCCCCCCCCTCCTTACAGTAAAACCTGGATCCGCCTCTGTATAATTATTGCAAAACTCCACAGAAACTTTACGACCCTCCACCCTCCCCACCATCAATCCCGCCGGATCTTAAAGAAATAGACCTGCGGTTAGTCCGAATTACGCTACTTTGAAAAGACAGAGACAGACTGAAATTTCCTAGTCTGTTTAGTGCGTATTCAATGTCATTTACAGAAAGTTAATGTTTTATTCTGGTGCCCACAATCAGTGTTGTAACGTGTAATGATTCGAGTCACTAATTTTCAAAAGGGAAATGACTCGAGCAATTGTATCATAATTTTCCTCATAGAAATAATACAATGACTCGAGCCACTGACTCGACTCGAGTCACATTGAAAGCAGTAAATGACTCGACACGACTGCAAAATTGAGTGACTCGTTATACAACTCTGCCCATAATTGTGTTAGTGTTCCAGAGCTTCCGGGGACTTCCCCTTCCCCTTCGAGAGGGACATAACTGAAAAGGGCCCTAAGGAGGGCCCCACGGTGAAGATGGTCTTATGCTCCTATCATAAAAGTACTCTCTCGGAGCTAGAGTACTAGCAGAAGTGCTACCTCTGACCTTATACTTCCATGTCGAAGTCGACTTTGCTGTTGTATAGCAGACGAATGAAAACGGGGTACGCTGAGGTAAAACTGACATTGGCAAACGTTAAAGTGCGTTTTCAATTTTTTTTTTTTTGGGGGGGGGGTATTTTTGTCCACCCTTTATATTTAAACTTCCATTGGGTGTGTGGGTGTGTGTTTTTTGCATAGATTATGAGTTGACCTCTCGATACAGGCATTTTGTCATTTTTTCTGGAATGTTAAACCCTTTTTGACGGGAAAATGTCCAGCAACCTCCCTTCCTCACTCTTGATCCTTAAAGACGACCCTGACCCGTATCAATCATGTGAACTTTTCCCGTTTACAACTAACCACAAATACCAGCATCTTTTCATGCATCCGTTTTCTGTTTTGATCGGGCAACCCATTCAAAGGACGAGATATCGATAACACAAGACAGGCATTCATTCTCACATCTGGGGCAATCTATAAATCACGGGCCGTCGTTCACACATCACGGACATTCATTGTATCGATGGGCAATATCGGGTATTCATTAGCATGACCGTCTTTCGATTCCAATGTTTCCAATTTGAATGAAAGACATTACCCATTCGCATCATAACTTTTCGGGAAGCTCAGTCCAGTTTCAGTTTCACAAACTGACAAAACTTTATTTCAGACTCAATCCATTTGACATGTGGAGGAGATGAATTTAACAGAGTTTGAAAAATAGGACGAGACTGAGGAGTGATTAGAGGAAGCTTGGAAAAGCTTACAGGAGTAATCACTCCGAAACATTAGAACAAATACAAGCAAAAAGGAACAAGGTTGACGAAAGAAAAAACTGTGAATAAGAGAAAATTAAAGTAACCTTTGTATCATTACTGTACATAAATAAGATAAAATATAAAAGAATAAGACTTTTCCCGGGACAAACTTAATTAATGTTGACAGCAATAATTGAAATCCTCGATGAATAATTTGGGCCCATAGCCAGGCGGTGACACGGAGGGCCCTGCCCCCGTGCGGACCACTGTGCCCCCCTTGTACGGAAGATTATGGAAAATAAAAATTTACTACCTATTAACGGTGGCCCCGGTATATATGACTTCAGGCGATTTTTGACAAAAAAAAATCCCAAAAGGCGTCTAATAATGACGTATTTCGTTTTCGGTAACCTTGTTTTCTAAAATAACAAACAGTTTCTCCCCCAACGTGCGGTTTCATCTTCATTTGCATTTTGCTGAAACTGTTTAACACCCGTTTCAAATATGTTGCCTTTATAAAGGTAAAGGTACCACAATTAGGCTATTGTTCTTCCGTGTGGATGTGACTCTAAAGAAACACGAAACTGAATCGATGCGAAGTTTTCAAGTGATCTATTTTTGTCACCATTTGGAAGATTCTTAATTCAGACGCAACATCATATTTTGTAAGAAGCGTGAAGTGTCTCAATGTTGAGTCCAGGGTGGTGGGAGTTACCCCCCCCCCGGCGACCAGTAGCCAGGCGTCTTGGTTTTGCGCCTAAAGACAGACGGACACTTATCACCCCAAGGACATTTTTATTGGGAGAAAGCAAAATTCTCAAAAAACGAATTAATGCTCATTCATTGACATCAAAGTCCAAAGGTGCAGAGTAGCTCACATTATACAACACAGAAAGTGTTCTGATTACATATTTTGGTCTTGTATTCCAATAGCAGGATATGACCTTAAGCAATGTGCTAGGCTAGGATTGTTTCTGCACAAGGAGGGGCTCAAGACAGTTTTGGGAGGGGCTAGGAATGACTTAGTTGGGAAAATTGGAATTGTCTGGGATGAGGAGGGGAAGCATTCTTCCATGGAAACCCAAATTTTCTAACTTTTCTTAACAAGAACCAAATATGTTTAATTTTTCTTCAAAATGGTCACAAATTTTTCGGCTCACTTCGCGCACCCAAACTTTTGCGTTCGACATCCTTTCGGCAAACCGTCGCTTCTGGTGGGGCTTTGGGTTGCTGGATCCCTAACAGGAGCTTGGTTTCCTCGTCGTGCGTAGCTTTTCACCACCCCTTGCTGAGTCTGCAAGCAGGTTTCACCATGGCAAATAAATTTCCTACAAACTGTCGGCGAGCTTCGCGTGCAATTCCCAAAACCAAAGTTGTACCTGCACCTATAAATATTACAGCACAAAAATTCCAGTGAACTATTCTACCATAGCGATTGTTGGGTTAGACATTATTGCAGAGTCAGTGGCAATGCGACCGCGAGCCAATGTGCGTGGGGTCCAGGGGCCCGCTTAAGGACCCTTGGTTGGGTCCAGGGGGCGCAGCCCCCAGAAGCTTTGGAATTTTAGGGTGTCTAGGAGCCTTTAATGGAAGAAAATTCTCATCAATTTCTGAGAACCACAAAGCCATCAACAACCGCAGAATACCTTGTTAACAGATCTGGTCAGCTTCGGAATTGAACCGGATCTGCGTCGCAAGGCCACACTCGTTACCCGTACTACTGCAGGGGGCTCCTCCCACCCCACACTCCTATAGCTACGATCGGGCTACGCTCCAGGCAACATTACAGGAGAATGCAAACAGATTAGAGAACACTTTCCCAGTACTAATGTTATATAACATTCAAAGTAACCGGTGTGTGTGATAAATATTTACTTCCAGGGCTCGATTCTAACAGTCGTCCGGTCGCCCGAGACAACCGAATTACAGTATGTGAGCCTAGGGACAACCAAACACAGTACAGGGTTGGTTGTCCACTAGACAACCATAGTTCATGCAAAAACGGACAACACATGGCTTCTAGGCTTACAGCAAAATTTGTTTTTGAGGCAACTTAATTTTCTTTTGGACAACCTAAACTTGCAGACAGTTTGTCCGATGCCGATGGACAACCATAAATTTCACTGAAATCGCGGCCTGACTTTTCTAAGTTCTCTAGCTTATTTGGTCGGCGCCAGTAGCGCAACGTAAGAGGGGCAGGGGTGGTCGCCCCCCACTTGCCGTCCTGGAATGGTCTGTGGGTACATCTGCTGATCTTGTCGGTACATCCGCCAACTGTGGAACTTAATAGGCATATCGTATATTTAATATGCTCAGAAAGTGTTCCACATGGCTCTTTATCAGGTCCGTAGGCAGTAAGTTCTG
>WURT03107599.1:0-12178 GCA_009936505.3 Holothuria glaberrima
TGACTAAACATGTGAAACTTTACACCAAAAAAGAAATCTCTTAGAAGAACATGTTACAAGGTATAACTCTTTTATTTAACCACTTATCAAATTTTCAGCCAAATGGTTCATTTTGAGGAAGTAGAAAAAAACGCGTGTGGTAGTTAGTTAGATGATGTTTTACGGCTCAGTTTGTAAACAATTGGGTTAAGTTGGGCCGGCCATGGCCTTTTTTTCCAGTTGTGGCTCACTGGCTTGTTTTTTCCTACTCCATTGCTTATGCTGAGCACCAAGCACAATGGCACAAAGTCTCTGGTATGTCCTGGTCAGGATTCATGAGAGCCAATGATGTTTTCCATATTAAAATGTCAAAGTAATTGCAGAAGATACCATATTTACCTTTTCTTTGGACTTGAAATTTCTTTAGTTTTCACAAGAAAGTATACAGCTGCTTTGCATCAACTTATTATCATATCTCAATATTTCACTGAAAAAAATAGAATTGCATAACTCAAGTGAATGGAACAATTTGACTAAAGGGGACAGGTTTGTGGAAAGGGATGGGAGATTGATTTACACAAGACTGTGTTGTACTTGTACCAAAGAAACCATTACTTCACATAGCTATTTTGGATGGAAAGTCTGTTCGGACATGCCTGTTGAAAATGGAGTGTGACTGATACTTAAAAATACTGAAACTTTACATGAAGATATTTATGGCAAGATTCCTTTAAAGTCTAGTAATCAAATACAAAGCATAGGTTTGAATGACAGGGTGTGAGGCTAGTAAGGTCCACTTGGTTCATCTGCTGGTTTACAATTTCACATTAAAGTGATCATCTATCACAACATTTTCAGTATTCCCACCATTATCATTCAATGCTCAACAGGCAGACTTGGCATTGGTGAAGTTAAGAGATTCACTGATTGCTGTTGCATGTCAATTCTCTCCACATTTCTAAATCTTGCAATTATATCATTTCTTGCTTACTTGAAGGTCCTTTAGAGCTTATTTCATCAAATACAAACCTCACAAAGGCAAACTAGCACATTTGGTAACAAGCTGCAAAGAAAAATACTAAGCCATACACTATGCCATATCTGTACCTACTGGCCATGGGTAGAATAACGGTTCTAGTAAGGTCCTTCTCAGGGAATTTTGCATTTGTAGAGGAAATTTTGGCAACTGTAAGAAAATATGGCTGCTCTTCCTGTGGAAATTGGTTAAAACTTGTTGGAAATTTGACTTACTCCCAAGTGTGTAATTACTGTTTTACAGCCATGCCTACTCACAAACTCTTCAAATAGTAATTTTAAGCAATTACCATTTATCGAAAGCATATTATCAATTACTCTGTTCAACTTTACATGAATTTTAATGTGAATGTGTATTCCATATCAAAACATATATTAAGGAAAGATCCAGATGTATGCTTTTAACTTTAAGAGACCATTATCAGTAAGTTATTTCAGAAATAATGAAGATAAAACCAAAACAGTGTTCATTATTTTGATAGCAGAGTGTTTCTGACTTAAACCATTGGCTATTCAGCTTACAGTATCTCCCAAACTTGGCACTATACTAAGCAGTCTACTGGATGGCATAACAAAAATCTGTTCTTCACAGAAACTTTTCTTCAATATGAAAGTATTGCAAAACTACGTTTCACACATTTTGTTTTTCATTACTTCACCATATGTTTTAAAATCAGTGATGTCCAATTATTTTGTTTCAAGGTTGCAAACTTATCTCATGGTTCCACAGGAATGGAGCCTACTTCTAAAGCCAGTTAATACTTCATGCATAACTAATTATCACCACTTAAAAATGTTAAGTCTGTACATGACATGAATGCAGCCATATAGAGCTATTTATATAAAAGAGATAAATTGTGGGTCATGAAACACATTTTAAGTTTAGATATCATTGATACTTTAATATTGAATATAACATCTAACAATTCACTTCATTTCACAAACTACAACCCTAACTTTAAAGTGAACCTTAAGTCTAGAATTACAAGAATATATATTTTAGAGGTTGGAAGATGAATTTCATCCACCCAACTACTATTTTCATAGCTTACTCCATTGCTGGGATATTAAATGCTTAAATTTATTCACTTTATTCGAAATAGTTGATTGTGTAAGTATATCTGATGTCCTTCTTGTACAACTCATATTAATTGCTTTTATGTCCTCTTAAAATTAAGATGTTTTACCACCTTGAAACGTCACTGCATGTTGTTCAGAGAGCCCTTATTTAGGTCATACAACAACAATAAGACAGTGATCATATTTTGGCACAAGGTGCAATGGCTTCCAAAAAAAAAAAAAAAAAGAAAAAGAAAGACGGTGATTTGAGTAGTACAAGAATATCACAACATCAGAACATCACAAAATTATTGTGCAATCTACCATTTTAAATTGAGTGAATAAGCTTTGACATTTGTCATCTCAGCTCAGGAATATCCAGTGAAGATGGGAGATGGACCACTTAGATGCATTTTTCAATCTTTGCAATGTGTTCACATATTTTTGAATTTTTAGACTTTAGGAACACTTTAAATATTTAGAACCATTTTAATCAAAGTTTCACATGCAGATGATTGTAATAACTTCAAAGTTGACCCTGATCAGTAAGTTAGTCTCATTATTCACTCCAATATGATCAAATTATTGCATTATTGGTTGGCATTGATAATTTGAGCAAACTCTGGTTTCAGGGAAGCACCACCTACAAGGAAACCATCAACATCAGGTTGGGTGGCTAAATCTTGACAATTCTTGGCATTAACAGAACCTGAAATGGGATAAAATATTTAAATCATAAATACCATATCTTTCAATTAATAATGGCATATAATTACTTCATGCTCATATGTCTATCTGACATTATTGTAACAATAGGCAAACTGAGGAGGAGCCAGGATAAGGGCATATTTTATCACAGCCACAGGATTTTTCCCACAGGGTTGCTAATATGAAATAGAGACCTTTTCTTCAGTAAAATGAAACTTCGAACTGGAAACAGTTCAGTATGTGGTCTTGGCTTTGCACAATGAAGTAAATGTAAAGGCCTTGGACACTCCTGCCTCAGAAAATTAATGAGGATGGTTTGAGGCTGCTCCGATATCTACTATTAAATGAATTAATCTATTGTCCCATGTATCAATTGTGGATCTTTTACCCATTGTAGCAGGTATTAAACTTTTAACCATGTTTGAAACATTTTACCACTCAACATGGCTTGTAAGAAAGTTTTTCTTTCACCACTTCTGAATTAGTACTGGTGGTTAATTTGCCATCCTTGGCCCTTACGAGGGCTATGTGACTCTAGGAGGGGTGTGTGACCTCCAACTTGTAGACAAAGATCTAGACTACAACCCTGTCTCAGACTGACAGTAACAATTTGTTCTGCAAATGACAGAGCAGAAGTTTGAGAAATAACTACCTGTTCTTAAACTTACCCCCATATATTATCCTAGTAGTCTGTGCAACAGCAGAGCTGACATTATCAGTGAGCCAGGACCTAAGCCTAACATGAACCTCCTGTGCTTGCTCTGGAGTTGCCGTCTTGCCAGTACCTATTGCCCAAACAGGTTCATATGCAATCACCACCTTGCTCCAGTCTGACACAACATCTGAGGATTTCATAGAAAAAATGACAAAGTAACATTGAACACACTGTTTGAAATAACCTTGCAGAAATGATGTATACTCTGAAAAAACAATTCTTTCTTTGTTTCACTGAATTTAGATATAATTAGTGTAGGCTGATACTTCCCACTTATGGGTCTTATGGGTCTACAATCAAAAACCTTTGGGAAGCACTGGTTGAGAGTACACATTTACATAAAACTATGGTAGTATTTGAACCATAAATTCTATACACTTCACTTCACTTCCTCAAAAATCACAGAAAAGTCTTTGCAAGACACTCAAGGGTCACTTAACCAAATATCAAGAATTTCATGTGGTTGAAGGGTAAATACATTTCTACCAAATGACTGTAACATGACTTTTCTACCAAACAGACCCTCTTTTTGTGGATATTACTTACAACATACACACATATCCAGCTATCCAAACCACCTCTAAAAGGGGTACCTTTATGTTTCCAAAATATAAACTCGATCACTTCTCAAAGACTTTTCCCAGCACAAGGCTTAATAATTGTTTCAGCAGGCAAACTGAATAAAGAAAATCATAATGCAGATTGAGCTTGACTGATAGAACTTGGACAGCCACAAAATCTGCTACATCCTTTTTCCAAAGTCCCCTCTGCTAATTGACTAAGAGCCAAAGGGCACAAATAAGTATATCCCTGAAGGATTTTTGCTCCTGAAAGGAGCTATGTTCCTTAAATGGACACCAAGATGGGTAAATATGCATAAATTGAAAATTTACAGAGAATTTACAAAATTTACAACAAACTTCCACAAACTGAAGGTTCTGAACTATGTCAGTCTTGATTTTCCAGGACTGGAAATTGCATTTTTCATTTTTTTCTTAACTTTTCCAAATCTCATACCTGCAATAGCCTTTGTCTGCTTGAAGACAACTTCCTCTGTCAGACCTGCTTCTCTCTCTGCAAGCTGTTCTCCAATACAAGCAATGACACTCAGACCCTCACTGATAGCATGTTGTACTTTCTCTGCAATCAACTAAATGAGTGAAGATGAACCAGAAAACTAGGTTTAATAACTGACAAGAAATCGCTAATTTTTAGTGACATTTTTTTTCTGCCCCTTGCTGCCCCTAACTTCACTTGACATTTCCACCCCAGTGTTTTAGCCAGCCTCTATTTGTGCGACAATATCGCATAAACGGCAACAAATGTTGCACAAAAAGAATCCGACAAGCAAATTCTACACGGGTGAAAATTTTGACAGAATCAGCCTCACCAGATCAGTTTTGCCAGTTCCTTGTGACCAGCATATCATATTTGTCTGCTTTAATTGTGACAGGTTTTCCTAATTCACAAGCCTTCATTTTAACCTTCGAGCCCCACTGCTCTACTTTCATCTTGAAGTTAAGAAAGTAGACTGATTTCGTGCATAACACACTGTGCCATAATTTCAAACTTATAGAAAAGATGCATTGATCGTTGGTCCATGCTTGTCACAAACTGGTTAGGTGCTAACATGGTAGGCTTTGGGATAAATTGGCAAACGACATTTGAAGTCTGAAGCTCAAGTAAAGTGCGGTAAGCTCGAGGTGGAGTTTTGGTAAATCAAAAAATATTTTTAAGTAGTAAAGTATTTGTCACTAAGATTTTTTGGTTCCTCATTAGGGCAGAAATCCACTCAAATATTGCACCATTTGCAGTCTAGGGTTCTTTCAAATTCCAAAAATTTTCCAACGGGGAGGGGGACATCCCCTCTACTTAGACCCTCCCCCTCACCACAGATCAGTAAATGTTGCACTGAAAAAACATCCCAGCTCAACACACTGTTTCCATCACACTCTAAAATAGAAAACCTGAAATATTATAGCTATTAATCCATCTAGGACTGGCACTGTTACCAGTTTTTATACGGTGTCATGCAGCATAGAACTTAATAATGTACATTGCTACTTTTAAACAGTAAATAACTGAATGGCAACAGTAGTGCCATGGTCCCCAGGGCTTTAGATGGGTGTTTGTAATGAGCACATATTGGATGTTTTAGAGTAGGCACAGCATCTTGAAAATTCACCATAAATGGCTTGACACTAATTATATAACCCTCAAAAGCACACTGCCATAAGTGCCTTTGGTTGGAAGAGTAATCAATATTCAGGGTATGTTGGGGGTGGGGGTCAGAGAACTGTGAAAAGGAATGAGGGTTCGGCTGATAAATTACATGGATTTTAAGAGTGGGGACAATGAGTGAACTAAATTGTTAGAGAAAAGAAAACTGACAAAAGGAAAGGCAATGTGTAAATAGATAATTAGAACAAATCTGTTTAATTCTTCTGTATCATGTGAGGTAACATTGTGACTTTGACCATATCAGATCAAACATGTTTAAGTACTAATATAGCAGACAAATGTAACACTACTGGATATACATAATTTACATTCCTGCCAAATGATCCTTTTAAACTATCAGTGCAGACAAAAACCTTTACAGCGATAAAATAAATTTCACACCTACAGTATGTTTCATTCAGTATCTTCATTAATAACACATTTTAATATCTACATGAAGTCAACATCCCCTATGTCATGAAGCTTGGGCACAATCCTTGCGTTGCCCAGATTTCACTTCTGAAAAATTTGGATCGATACCAAAGTGTACCAGAGCACCAACAGTAGAAACTCAAACCTGTCAAATTTCAAAGCCAAACAATTGTTCTAGGAAGGTAATATCTTTAGCATCATTTTGTTATGTATTATTCCATGAAAACCAAGCAAACATGGGACCCAGTAAAAGAAGGGCTCCATTTTGAAGCCTTGCTTACAGCCAGCATGCTGAATACTTATGCATACATAACCATGAACAAGGCTATTAAGGTTGCTATTGCCGATGGACCTTAAGTGACCTTCCAAAATTTTGAGATTTCAAATAGTCAATTTCATCAAAACTTATACCACCAAATATTAATGCCGTTCACAAAATGGGTTTTGATTTGAAAACCCCTTAAAACTGGTTGCAATGGCTTGATTCTGTTTTGAAAATTTTGCACAACCGATAAACTGGTTGATGAAAAAACTGATCAATAACCAATGGTGGTTTGATTTCCGTTTCAGAATTTTATTTTGCCACGCTTTTCATACTTTTTTCACCATAAAGCCTGCTACCCTTTTAAAACAAATGTTTGGGAATTCATAGATCACAAGTTTTATCAAATTTCCGAAAATTTTCTAAACGTGGCTAGACGTATTACACAGTACATATGTAAGGTCAATGTACTTTTTAAAAAACCAGTTTTGATTTAAAAACCAGACTTAGCAGCCGTAGAAACTGGTTTTTGGTTTTGAACTAATTGTCAGAGCCTTACCAAATATTATTTGTAAATCTATGAATCTTTGAAGTGCGACTTTGAATAGCCCTCACAGTACCTCCATAAGTTTTGGCACAAATGCTCCATATATCTTCTTAGTTTAATTTAAACATCCATAATCTTTGCCCATTTGACCAAGCAAATGACCCCTGATGACCTAAAACTGACTTTCAAAATTTTCTGGTTCTAAATGTTGACTTCATCTTCCAAGTTTTTGTACGGTACTACATCAATCATTGTAAATTTGACCTCAAATGACCCCTGACCACCTTAAAATGTTCTTCAGAATTTCCAAGCCAGATTTGTACTTACATCTACTGCACTTGAGTTTGGGAGCAACCCTAACAGGTTGTCCAAAGCTATTAGATATTAATGACTTTGATCTCAAGTGACCTTTGATGACCTAAAATTGACCTTCACATTATTTAGCACCAAATAGTGATTTCATACCTCAAGTTTGGATTCCATCTGACTAAATGGTTACAAGAAATTCCAAATTAAGATTTCCCCCTTCTTACCTAAATGACTTGTATCCAAAACCTGTGACACACTGAAAGCACTACTTGAAAGAATGTTACCAATTTTCAAGTGCTTCATGAGAAAGGAGACACATTTTGAAGATTTTCACACATATAATAGCCTGTAATGACCCATTTATGACCTGTGACCTCCACTTTCTGTTGTTCAAAAGTTGCCTCACACCCACTGATTGCTTGTCCAAGTTTCATCAAAATCATTTGGAAAATGACTGTTTAAGAGCTTGCTGAAAAATTTTGGGAAGACTAGATAGATATATAGAGAGATAGGTGGACGGACAGATAGATGGTTTGTCAGTCCATTTGTTGGTACGTTGGTCAGGGGAAAGTTGAAGACTGATAGATCGATTGATAGATAGCGTGACAGTGGCTGATTCCAACAGCTCAGACAGCTTTAGCCTGGCTTGAGCTACCACTACCTTTAAATTTCTAAAGACAAAAGAATTGATGAAGCCACCTACTGTACTCTTTCACTGCTATATTTCCTACAGTATGGAAGTCCAGCTAATATGAAATCATACCTCATCTTTTTCCCCAAAGACATGGCGTCTTTCTGAGTGCCCTAGGATGACCCAGTTAATTCCTAAGTCTTTTATTATTGCTGGACTTATTTCACCAGTAAAAGCACCTTTTGCGACCTGAAATACAAAAAGAGAAAATCACAACATCTTAGCTGTTATGTTGAACTGGTTTCTCACCTGACATATAAGTTCAAACTACAAGCTTGTGCCTGCATCTTCTATAATCAGCATCAGTGTTTCATGTTTGAATATTAATTTCCTACTAAGAATCAAAATGAGTATACTTCACCTACCCCTCAGGCACACCCTGATCATAATTTAAATCACACAATGTTTACTGAGTTTGAATCCAGCTGCAGCCATATCCTTTGAAATTTATGTTATCTTTATACTTGGTAAGATTCTACACTTAATAACTCCTTGTCAAATTTCACACCAAAACTTCCGCACAGTCATGATGCAACACTGCTGCAAAGCAGCTGTAGTAAGATAGTTGCCTTACAATTTGTGTAGTGCACCCTCAATTTATGGTGCTATTTTATATGCAATTTGTTGTTTGCACCAACCACTCTGGCTGCATGCTTAAATATTTGTCTGGACTGTGAACTTCATTTTAAGCGCCGTAGACAACTGCCAGTGTCTATCCTCAAGAACTTGTGAGTGCATGTTTCCAATGTATATTTGAGTGCTACATATATACTGGGCTGTAATAACAAGCACTGGATGAAGATGCTTCCCATATGACACCAAATGAAAATCAGCTGGAATCTCTTTGGGACTATGAGGAAAACCTGTAGTACTAAAATATATCAATTTCAATCCTATTTCTAAAACTTTCTAGCTCAGCATTTCTCCTCATTTTTTTGACTTATTATTTTAGGCGAAAAAGGCAAAAACATCACAGTAAGAAACAGCATCTTCACTTTATAAAGTTTGTGGTGACTGATATATCTGACCTCAGCCTCATGCAATGCTTATACAGTATGCTACTGTATAATGCAATATGCTTGAAGCATTCTTCCATGTTGGTCCATTCTGTTCCATGTGTTGACACATACTGTACATTTGACCGATCAGAATAATGGCAATTATGAATCTGTCTGGCAACAAATCTTCACAGTCTGGGGATTTTACACCTTGACATGAATGCTGGAGACTGAAAAGGCTGGGGGCTATAATTTTACATGTCAAGTGTTTTGAGAAAAAAAGTTGAAGAGATAGAGAGGACATCTCCCATTTTCAAAAGAAAAGTGCACAGGAAGAAAGAACACATAACTGTTTCCAAGCCAAGGAGAATGTCATAGTACACAATAGAAATTTTTTTTAAATTTACATCAATTCCCTTGCAACTTTTTTCAGAGATCCAGTGAACCAGGAAGCAATGTGTTTCCCTCCTTCATACCACAAGATTCTGAAGGACTTCTTCCATGATCCCTAACCCAGCTCCATCATTTGTGTCAGAAAATGAAATCAAATAGAGGGACCTATGGATTTTCAATTATTTTTGTGTGGGACTTTTTTAAAGTCCTGCAGGACCTTTTACAGTACATTGTAGGTACTGTACTTGCATACATTTTTTTTATTTGCAAGATAACCTGACATGGGTGGGTGCTCAAAAACTGGGCTCCATTTTACAGAGTCACAAAACCCTGTACATCACTTCTGTGATCACCAATCATTCCCTTGGCATTGCAGGGAGGGAGGAAGTAGGATGGTCAGATTACTTCCCTTGGGGATAAATTGCGGGAAGTATCATTAAAATCATTATCAACTGAAAACCTGTGGACCTAAAATAGGGACAAAAACTTGACTTGGCCATCCCCACACTACAAAGACTGGCCCTTTCTTCCTAGCTGAACTGGATAATCACGAAAGGGTTTGAATTACCTTAATGGTACAGATACATGTACAATATGTATAGTTGCATGTTACCATATCATCTCTCTGACTGTAGCATACCTTGTGGGCGTTCTGAGCAGACACATGTATCTTGGGAGTTATTCTTTCTTTTACATATAAGAGATGTGCAGCTGTTGGGGCTACAACAACATCTGGAAAAAGAAGTTCAAAGAAGAGAACATTCAAAATACAGTATACCAGCAAATGAAGCAGATGACAAGTTGAAGGAGGACATCTGAATGCACTCACAACCCCTGTCTCTCATCTATGGACCTGAAACCCAGCAGTCTTCAAATTCAAATTCTTTTCCCCTGCCTTTTGGCCTTGCCTTATCTCTTGGGTAGCAAGGACCTGTTGACTTTGATCACTAACTGTGGTAACAGTTCAAACAAGGACTGTTACTGTACAATGTTGGTCTGCTACTAAAGGCTTTTTACACAAATTGATGTAATATTTTAAAGAACGTACATTTGCTCTGCAGATAGATATGAATAGCTTCTCCCCATTCAAAAATATTTATGTAACATGTATTGTGATTGACTAATAGTTAAGTCAACCAGGCAAACTTCTGCATTAAGTTGAATACACAAAATGTTTGAACCAACTTGATCTATTGGACCAGCATACAGAGGATAGTAGGATACATGTTCTTTTTTGTTTTTACCACTTCTGTATGGTATAAGTGGTAGTCTGAAAAGTAAAACAGAAAGATACAAGGCTAAGGTGCTTAACTCAGGGTCCAAAATAAGCGGGCGCACAGGCGTGATTAGTGCTCCTGAGTGATGTGAAAGCCCCTGGTGACACCTTATTTCACTACCTCTGGGGGCTAGCTTTTACTTCAAAGTAGTGCCTGCTGCAGTTGAATATTTCAGAAGATACAGTACTATCCTTTCGTAGCTGACAAACCACCAAGTTGGACTCATCGAAACTCCTGGCGCAATTCTTCAAACATAAGAAATTATCCCATTACCATGTGTAGAACCCTACAGAGGCGATATATGTACTGACAATACCTTGTATACCTATGGAAGAGTGTGATATTCCTTCAATTTGTAGTTCCAAAAATGGCGCTTAAATTTGTCATTGAACGATTGCACTAGAAACTGACGGGCTGCCCACTCTCAACATCACGATCAATGAACTCACATAGAATTTTCCATACAAGGCAATAGTAGGTGTAGTCAATGTGAATGAATGACGATAAATGTAAACAAATTTCTGTGTGGCATGCACAGTAGGCTGTGCACAGCATGTGTACAGTAGGTAGCAGGCCACAGAAGAAACACAAAGCATCGCCCGTACTGTGTATGTACAATATAAGAGAGCTTCCATGTGGCAGTTCCCTGTATACTGTACGAATAATACTGTACAGTACTGTACGTGTGTTTGGGGAGTCCCTGCTAAAATTGTAACATGCAGCCATTGCCGGTTTGTACTGTGAAGCTGCCGTGGAAGGAATTGCAGTACGTTCTGTGCAAAACTCCAGCTTGTATATTTACGAGTGCTACAACAGAGAGAATACTTGTTACCTGGCCCTTATTTGTCGAATTATGTGGCCTATCTGTAATGTGCTGTTTCTACACCGGGAGTTCTTTGAGGTTAGCGTTTCCTGAGTTGCCAAAATATCAGAGGTTTTTACAATTTTTAAATGTTATGGGGCAACACATTCTATTGAGCTTTGTAAACTGATAAGTGCTGGGGGCTTTTAGAAGGAAAATAAATCTGGAGATCAACATTGCGATCGACTCATGGAATTTGGAACGTCGATCAAAAAGAAACCCTACGATGTATAGATTTGTGTGTTGACTGCTTGTTGCACTTGATACCTGTTCCGCTGTACCGCATGAACCAAGGTGACTTTGAGCACCAATTTGTAGATGTGATAAAATATGCAGAGTTGAAGACAGCAGTTTTTATAAACAAAATTATCATCGTAACCTGCACAGCTCATTATATATCCCATCATTTTAACTCAGCCACGCATTACATATCAACGACGAAATAAAACTGATCAGTTTAACTGTTAACAGCAGACCGCCTGTACATATGAGGATATTTGTCAATCACAAAACTCCTCGAGAAACCCACCCAGATCAGCTTGTGCATGGTTTAAAGGAATTTTAAACTCATCGCACCAGTTTGCATGGCACTCATTGAAACTTGTGGAAACTTGTCGAGTTCCGCCAAAGATGAGTTGCACTGTCAGCTAAGATGGGATAGTACTATAACTAAAAAAGTGTATGACTTTCA
>WURT03107621.1:0-30460 GCA_009936505.3 Holothuria glaberrima
ACATGCTGCACTAGACAATATCTGACATATGGTACAATACATGTACCGTGCTCTTCATTTGAAATTTGTTTTACATCCGACTTACATGCTGCGATGTTCGTCAGACACTTAGGGGAAATTTCAAAGTTTTTTGCAATAAATGAAAAGCTTGGGAACCGACTGAAGACTTTCAAATCCTGTTTTTTTTATAAACAGTATTCTTGTGATGATTAAGGAGGAACTCCAAGCCACAACCACACCTGAAAATGCATCGCAAAAAAATGCTACACATACTGAGAACTACATCGCACGGAGGTGCACTTTGCATCGCAAATTGCGATGCGATACCGCTTATTTCCATCCCTGATATCATAAAGACATTTAATTCTATGTCAAATTAATGGTGCCACAATGACATCACAGATTTCCCATAATGCACTTCATCTTGAGAAAAAATTGCATTTCTTTGAAAATTAGTATCTTCCAAATGATGCAAGCTATTGAAATGTTGTTTTCACCTCTTTAAAAAAAAAAATTTTCTGCATTTTTTGGAAGCTATTGAATTTTATCTCTGGCAAATCCCTTTAAGTGAGATTTCCTCCAATCTGGAACATTTGAAATGCCAACGTTTCTCCTGCACTAGGTGACCCACCACATGGTAGACCTAGAGTTGTAATGAAAAACTTGCGTTTTAAAGGACGCTATTTCCAAAATCATGCCAAATTTACTCCGGATACTGGCGACACAAGCCTGGAAGATGAGGAGTTACGGTGGCAAATTTATGTTGTAAGTGCGTTTTCCTGCTATCTATCGCTTTTAAAAAGTCAAATTTTCTCACCTCAGCCAAATCTTTGGTGCTGACCACCGCCCAAATTAAGAACATCTTGAATGTGAATGCCTAACTTGAAGGCATTTTCAGAACTCTCGTATGTGGTTTTGCTGTCAAGAATGAGCTAATTTCTCCAAACCTGGATTCAACCCTGCTGGCTTCTACAACAGTGATAAGGCAGAAACTCAAGTAGATGTGGCAGGCCTGTATCCGAGCCTACTTCACTAGCTTCTGGGCCAATTGTGATCCCAGTGGCCAACAATCCAGCCAATTTCCAGCCAAGTTTGATTCTAATTTCCCAAATTCTAGGCCAAGTCCAACCATTTGACAATGTAGCATCTAGGGCAAATTGCTTTTTACATTATTTTGCAATGACACTTATTTTAAAAGGGCATATTTCATACTCTAGTTCACCCTGTAATTTAGTTGACTGCATGTGACCATTCATTTATTCAACTGTGCACCAATGAGCAATCACAATGAAGCCTTAAGTAACGTATATGAAACTTCCACTTTTGTGGACTCAGCTGGAATCGATTCTGAGTCTGAGTCCAGCTGCAGCCCATTCAGATTCCAGGACCCCCCATTCTGATTCTGAGTCTGGCTGAAAAGAGACTAGTTTGGAGTCAAGTCTGAGTCCGGACTCAAACGTTTCAGCACAAAAATGTGGCCCGTGGATGAAAACGCTTGAGAACCCCAGCTCTTGTGTCTTATCACAAGGGAGATGAAAGACAATGTACAGTATATAATGACATGGTAAATTTTGATTCTAATTCTCATGAACAAACAAAACTATCCCACATTTTATGACTCTTTGCGGGAATACAAACCAGAGACAATCCAATATGACCTAAAATAAAATGACTTTAAAGAAGTGACCAGGAAGTGATGCACAAATTTGCCCCTTGTTACAGGAAAAGGACGACTTATACCTACTGCTACAAACTGGTTCACCAAAAGAACCAAGTCACTCAAAGTTCAACAGTGTTATGATAACATCTCAACTATGACTAATGTTATTTTTGGAATCAGATAAAACCAAAAGATTAATACATCCCACAACTTCCTGCTGATATAAATATCTGAAATGTTAAATTTCATAACTGATCTGACTAGCATATTTAGGCTTTTCAAGCTGCCCATGCATTCTTTTCTGACAAAAGCTGTATCAATTCATTATATTCTTTTTGTATACATCCTGTTGTTACATAAGGACTCAAGTTTCAAATTCAATAATAACCGTGACATAATACACCCATTTGGCAATTGATGCATCCTAATCTAATGGGAGATAAATTGACTTTGAATAACTCCTTGCAAATTTATGTTATAGGCAAATCTAACAATTTTGTTTTTTTTAACAAAAGTATCATCCACTATGAAAAGAACCAAAAAACAAATATGTTCATATTTTCATCTCAAACAGGAGGTTGGCCCAGACAACTCTCCCCTCCCCAACAACTTCCAGCCCTAACAATTCCAAAATTTTCTGGTTTGGATAGTTGTCCTGGGAGCAAGTGGCATTAGTGGATTCCAGGTGGAAATTGTTTTTAGGAGTGGGGAAGTGAGGGTAGGTTATCTCACTGCAGTACAAATTTACAAAATTTGATCTGCTTTACCATCCATTCCAGGTATGGCGCAGATACTATAAACAGACTTTACATTCATTGCACTACACAAAATATCTTGCAAAAAAAGCCTCTGTTTTATAATGAACCAAGCTTTGCATACTTGGCCAAAAACATTGTAACCCTTGACTGTAAATCAGTGTTAAAGTATCACGTTTCATGCCAAGAAATCCCCTTCTGTTTGATAATTTGAAGATTAATATCTATATTTCACTCTACACCATATTTCCTGTTTGATTTTGAGATTCCCAGGTTAAAGAATGGACAACAGTTACAAGGAAACTGGTGATACAGCAAAGAATTTTTAAGTCATTCACACTTCTATGGTTTTAAAAATAATGAAGATCGGTTCCCTCCCACACTGTTGAGTTACCACAAAACCACAAGAGCCCCCAAGCAGTGAAGGAAAAGGTCAAACGCGAATGTGTTCCTGAAAAATTGGCCACAATTCTAGAAATTGTATGTGTATTTGGGATTTCAATTACTTCATTACACCAGACTTTTCTTGTTTTTCATTAAATAGTTACTAAAGAATCCTACTTTGTGCAATCAGTCTACAATTTAAATTAAAATGCAATGTTAGGATCTCTCCTATTGCAGTGCAGCTTGGGAAGAAGTCGCTAGTAAAATCGGATGACCTTTAACCTTCAACAAAGCCTGATTTATGCATATTACACATCCTAACTATGAAACCTTATTCTTTTTAAGATATTTTCTCATAATATTTTCATTTTCCAACCTCTTGCCAACCTCTGATGACCTTTGACCTTCTGTTACAAATCTGGAACAAAGCACCCAGGAATATCCCTAGCAGACTGACTAAATGACATGACCAGTCCAGCTAGGTCAGTCTGTGGTATCAGATGTGAAGTTGGGAGTACTTAGCAAACAGTAAGTTCAGTATTTGATTGCTTGTTTCAAGCATTCACATATATACATTATGAGAGCATGGTGGCCTGCTGGTGAAGGTGTTGAACTTGTGATCTAAGGACTGCAGGTTCGACTCCTGTCTAGGTCATTACATTGTGTCCTTGGGCTAAATGCTTTTATCTCAATTGCTTCTCTCCACCCAGGGGTTAAATGGATACCTGTGAGGTAAATTGTCACTGGGTGTGCTGTTAGAGCTGCTGTTGCACTGAAGGGACTGTCTCCCAGATGATTTATCTTTGAGCAGGGGTAATATTGTGCTGAGCCTGTGACTGGAATTGCCTACATCATGGCACATTAAAAATGCAAATATTATCATTATTATTGTATTAAAAGAGTTTGAGAAGAGTGAAACCAAACAGGGTTATTGTCTGGTAATGTGTCAGACAATCACCAAAGTTCCACAGAAACAGCATTCAGATTTTGCTGTAGAAATCAGCTTTTGGAAATAAGGGGTGACGGGGTGGGCGGGAAAGAAGTCTGTGAAACCTTAGGCATAAAACATGTTTACCATGTAACTGTATATGCATGGTTTTAGTGTAATTTTATAGGTGTGTATAAACTATAAACTTTTGAAGAAATTTTTGACTTGAACTGCTTGTCAAATTTTTACAATGTGTATTCTCAACAGTGAAATTGGATCGGTAATCTTTGGTCTACATTAATGCCATGCATCAAATTTTCAGACCTATCCACTTGTGAAATCACACAGAAGACAAATCATTGTAAGTGTAGCAAAATGCCAGTGTTAAATCCTCAAAAGTACTTTCAGTTTGTAAAAGTAATAACAGATGCATTTATGACTGCATGAATGAATAATGGATACCGAGACCTAGTTAGTTTAAATATTACATTCCCTACCACAGCATTCATGAACACAATGTATACATTTTGCTCTGTCCTATAGACTCATTCATTGTTTACCAACAAAGACATCACTGCGTGTCGGTAAAAGAGTTTATAGGGCACGCTTACACTGTTGTGAGAATGCAAAGTAGATTCCAATTCGTCTACTTTTTGCGTGCAATCGCACAAGCATTTACACGCACTACACCTAACATACACGCATGTGTTCTTGCCCATGCTCTATACCAACCAATGCCAACCAGTGACGTAACCGTGAACAACCTACTTGTAGTGTTAAGCAAAACAAAACAGAAAACAGATACATTCATACATACACCCACATGTAGGAAAACAAAGTTCACAACCTTTATATAAACTAAATATATAAAGAAAACATAAAATCCCCAACTATTAACTTTCTCTTTCAAATATAAAAAATTGTTTATCATATATGCACTGATTCTTCGTTCTTCACAAAGCCCATTTTTAAAGTACGTTCTATACTTTTAGCAATTTCCTTGTACAGTTCACGAATGTCCAGATTTTATTAAGAGTGTTTTCCAACAACACTGACATAAATTATTTTTACTTAAAAAAGTATTTATAATTATCCATTTTTTGCATTTTTTTTTTTTGCATTTTGTTTAGAGCTTTATTAACTTTTGAGCTTTTTTACCTTGATAAACTATATTTTTGAATCCTATTCATAGAAATGTACTTTCATCTTTTAATCCTATATTTTCATAAACTTGAAACTCAAAACCTGAAAGTTCATAATTTAATGAACAGGATGAGATATTTTAAGGAAACCATACCCAATATTCATCACGTTTTGCTTTGACTTGCAAATTTTTAATGTGTAATTTTTGTTTTGCTTTTTCCTTTCTATGTAGGAATATTTAGGTAAATCTAAGATTGTTAAGAGCAAACCTTTAACCTTAGGGAAAAGTTAGAAAATTAAGAAATCACATGTGGTCAACTTTGTACTCAAATAGGACCTCCATTCATTGTTTTTTCAGATAAACTATTGTAAATCCAGCATATCTGAGCCCTTAGATACAGTATGACCTCACGAGTGTTTTGAAGTAATAATAATGGATCAAAAATGAAATGTGAAAAGTTTCCCTAAGGGTTTGTAAAACGAGGAATGCAGACGAAATTTCTCCCCAAAACTACCAACATTTAGTGGAAGAATCTCTTTCTAACAAACCACTGTACTTCTCTGCATCCATGTGTAAAAGCATGGAAGTACTACCATGAAGGTAGCAATCAGAGAAAGAACATCCATCATACCAGACCTCTTTTGAAATGCCATGTGTACTTATTGCATAACGATTATTTGAGCACCCTGAAATTGTGCACCAGGGCAAGCAAGTAATCACAAACCGTTATTAAAATGTCCGGGCACAGGCACGGCGAACAAAGCTTTCTGTTCAGCTCACCCCTATGAAAGAACTATTAACAGCAGACCAGAATGGCTTGCCGTTAGGAGCCACTAAGCAGACTAGAAGAAAAATATCTCAAAAAGTGTCACTGGCTTCAATGCTGTATAGGTCGGGGGAAAAAAGTTCATCAGAATCACAGTTGACGTTAAATTGTATGTAACCGCAGTCTTTTTGCCAGGTTAGCATTGGGTGACTACTGCATGGGTATTCCCTTCGGGAAACCAACAAATGACTCGTAGGGTTTCTGTCATGGGGGTCAAAGGAGGGGATTTGTCACTCCTTTCCAGAAGGGGGGTTTAATCCCCCATTTTAATTTCCATAAAAACATAAATTGTCAATATCTTGGTTTCTTACTTAAGAAGAGGAGACTTTTGCAGCAATTTTGAACTTACATAAATAAATGACCTTTGAAACCCTTCCAATTGCACCTTACAGGGGCCTTGAAGGAAGCTCTTATCTCCCTGAACCCACTCGTAACTTTGGCCAAGAATAGCATCAATCTGGAATCATGATTTAGCAGTAATTAATCCCCCTCCCCTTTTTGAGTTTCTGGCAGAATCCCTAGCTCATATATGATTATGACACATCCGATGAAATATTAAGTTGTGCCAAAACAGGTTTTCATTCCTCATTTCTGTTAACTTGTCTAATCTGTGCTAACTTGTTTCATCTGTGCTAACCGTATCTTCAGATTTCCCCATATTTCATACCATAAAACACACTAGAATCAGACTGACTTTGTGATACACTTTGTGATTCTTTGCAACTTTTTCTGGAAACATTTTCTTTAAATAAGGTAAATCATGCCAAAATCACTCACTATACCCCCATTTTTAGAGACATATAACAGCCCCTACATCAAATACTCAAAGTAATCAACCACAAGCATCCCCTTAAACACACATTAAGTTCCCGTTCTTATGCTATGGACTTACTTGCATCACCATCAATTCCTCAGTCAATCAACATTGTACCTAACACTGAATCACCTTCATGTAACAACTCTTCGTCTCTCCAGAAAGAAGCATGTATTTACACAGGAAACGATCCAGTTTCTTACTTCAGAATTCTAAGCAAAAGTATAATTAAGGTCTCGATTTCATCTAAGAGCTCTTATAACTATGAACCACGAGTGGGTTCTAGGCTTTCCCCACCTAGTAACAATGTAATCGACTATAAACATTCACTAAAATACATACAACCATTTAACTTCCCTGTTCTAATTGCTATGAACCTGTTCACATCGTCATAAATTCCTTGTGCCTTACACTGAGTCATCAAAATGTTACAATTTATCTCTCCCGAGAACACTTTTATTAAGAAACAGTCCCTTCGCTTATTCCTGAATTCTTTGCAATGGTTTCAATGTCTCCATTCCTTCTTACAGCTCTTATACGAATCAGCGGCACGGATCTATTCCCAAAGCTTCATTTGTAATTTGCTATTCCTAGTCAATTGTTGTTTTCAAAAGGAAACCCATCTGTAATATCAACGATACCAAAAGTCATTCAGGAAGAGATAACATACCTGAATTCACAAAGTGGTTATAATAAGAGATACAATCAGCCAGGCTCTAGAGAAAATACTTCCCTCTCTAACAAAATGGCTGCCTTTGTGATGACTTGTGAAATATGCCACACAAATGTCAGTATTGTGAATTCTTTAGATATGACTGCCTCTTAAGAGATGGTTATGCAAATCTCTAGGAGGGGTCCTAGTGAATGAAACATAATTAGATTACAAAGGAAACATCCACAACATCCAGTAGGCAACTGTTCAAGAAAAAGCTTTGTATCAAGCTATTCCACGAATACTTTTGAATATTTATGTAATTGTTAAATAGGTGGGACAGACAAAAGGGAGGCTTTTACATCTCAAAGGGACAATGCAGTCACCCCAATGTTTCGCCTTCGATTAGTGTACCTGGGTTTCCCATTTCATGAATGGCTCTCGAGAAACATGCTACAATATTTTCTTCCTTAATTGGGAAATTCACTCACATTCCACATTCACACAGACTAGCTCCTTGGTTTAACTTGAATATGCAATTTCAGGTTCCAAACTATCATGAAAGATACTTGAAAGTGAAATAAGGGGATATTTGTGACATTTAGCTGTTAATTGTTTTAAAATAAGTTTGGGCAACTACTTATGCCCTTTAACTGCTGAAGTGATGGAACCTGGCAGAAATCATCACCAACATGGGTTTGAAAGGTTACTTCTTTTTTCTAGTACTGCCAGTCTTAAAAGACACTCCAGGCTCAAATTTATTTTGATGTAAAACAAAGTACACTGATCTCAACATTCTGGTGAAACTTTCCCTCCATTCCCATCTTCCACTGTTGAAACACAATGTTATAACGTTTTCTGCCAAAAGTGAACTGGGAGTAACCAGCTGTGTTGTCATGGATTCACAATAAGGAGCATTGTTTTGCTCTTCTTCAAGATTTACACCCAATTTAATCCAAAAAATTGATGTATCTATAAAATGAACATACCCTGGGTATCAGTAAGTTTGTGTACTTTAAATACCTTTCTAGCACTCCTAATTAATTCAAGGTCGAGACAATATGTTAAAAACATGCCCGAACTTGTCCAGGTACATGGTAACCTTTATTTCCTGAGCTGAATTCATACTTCTCACAATCTATTAAAGACAATCAACCACTGGCATACTAGAGGGGGTTTGAATCCCTCCCCCAAAGATTATCAAAAGATAGCCTTGACATTTCCCTACCCCTCACAATGCAAAGTAAGTAAATATTTTATAGATTATAAAAATGTAATTGCATTTCCTTATTGACAAACAATACCCTGTCAAAAACTTGTCAGCCCGTTAAATGACTGCATGAGAATTGCATTTACAAAACCAACCTGTTCGTACAGCTTGTGTGTAACAAAGCCCTCCTTCATCTGAACATTCTAAATGTTGTAAATTCAACAGCACTCACTGTGCTTTCTAGAATCAATGTTTGATTTCAAATTAAACATCTTTAGTAAAAGAGAAAAATATACCTGTATCTGAACTTTGACCCCAACTGAAAGAAGTTTCGTTTTCTAGCAGGTTGTTGAGGTTCAACCAATCTGAAGAAAGTGTGATGCTCCACACAAGATTTCCAAAGGTTTTTACATGCCCTGTAGCTGATCATGTTGAACCCGATCACAAGGTCACGTGTCTCTTTCTGTAAACAGTGACAAAAAAAAAAAAGGTTACGTAGACAAACACATGATACGAAAACAAAAGAAAATTGGCATGGGTAACGGGCATCGGCGGTCATCCCAGGGGGACATGACCCCCCAGTATTTGAGAAATCACCCATTGGCTTTGATTTTCACACAGTAAATAATTTTAAAAATGGGGTCATGTCCCCCCAGTACTGAGAAAAAATTGCTTCTGTTTGTAAGGGGGTTGGGAGAGAGGATCAAATCTCCTCCCATACATGTCTAGTCCCCACGGGAAAATTCAGATGTAAAAGAAAAAAAAAAAGATTCTGTGTTTGAAACCCTATCCCTCTCCCATGAAATAATGGAGCCCCCTGCCCCAATTAAAAAATTTTTTGGCTTTGGGTATTTTGTTATATAAATATGAAATCATGTTATATCACATGCCAGCACAGTTAATACTTGCCTTCCTCACTGCAGAAGAATTTCTGCATGTTATTACTCCCAGGAAGAAAAGATGGGTCGGGTCCAGGGCGTTCAAGATTTTTCCTCTATCATACTGACCTCCCACATACTCTATAAAAAAAACTTTAATTTACATTATCCAGCCATTTTGCCTGAAATTTAATGAAATGTTTCATACAATTTGACACACTTTATTGGAAAAATTAAATTAGACGGTGATTGACAGATGGTAAGAAAATATTTTACGTCTTTGTAACGATGCAATGTGAACTCGCTATGATTCTTTACATGTGTTACTTTTCTTCAATTTATTTTCAAGGTTTAATTTGGCTGAAAAAAAAACATTTTCATTAGAAAAGCCTTGGTATTTTCTCTCAATATAGCCATATGAAAACAATGATATTTTAATTTGTAAACAAAAGAGGCCACCTGAAGTAGGTGGGGGCGCATCTATGTGGGTGTTTAGACAAAGGTTTCATTATAAGAAGACAAACTAGATTTGATGTGCTAATCCACGTCAAGTTCTGTTCTCTGCTATCCTGAAGAAAGGTTTTAGGAGTATTATGTTATGTGTAAGACAAAGAAGACAAAGATCATGTCACTCCACATGCTGGCAAATTTAATACCTTAATACCTTCCCCAAGTTATGAAAAAGAAAGGAAGAAGAAAAAAAAAGAAAATAAAAAGGAAAATAAATATACACTGCACCTTTGATGTGAATGTAAACAACGGTAGGAAGCAAAAACTTTTTTTTTTGAAGTGAAATGATAAACATCAACATGTACATGGTTAAGAATAATGATATTTAGGAAATTTCACAAGAGGTATCTTTCAAATTTTACAGATTGTCGTCACAGAGAGAACCTCCCAACAAAAGACTTGGCTGAAGTTATGAATTGATTATCCTGCTGCTTGAGGACTGCCAACATTGTGCGGTGAAACTTCGCAACAGAAGGAAGATTGAAAACTGAGATATATAAAAGGGAGCTAAAATATAAATTACTAGCAGTGTCTAAAACTAGAACACTATATGTATGAAGTTAAAAACCCACCTGTTTAATGAAGAATTTAGTGGATTTTATTTCTAATGTTATAAAGTGCCTCAGAAAACATTTGGTTGTGTAGTGTGCTTCATCAAGTGTCATTAACTTTATATTTTAAGCAGGCATGATTTGAGGACATAAATAAGGAAAGTCCCTCTAGGTAACATTTGCCACAACTTTTACTTGTAAATTAGTATTATAATCTATAGTAAGTATGGATACTGAGAATTTCAGATTTATGGTAACGTATAATTTTGTACCAGCACTAATGAAAGGTATGCACCATTAAGAATACTCACAACTGTGGGCACTATACATGCACTCATAACTTAGAACTCACAACCCTGAATTAACAACTACAGAAACTATACATGCACTTATGATGTAGTACTCACCCTGCCCGTTAGTCAAAACTATAGACACTCTACATGAACTTTATGAGTTAGTAATCACCCTTTATCTTTTACTCACAACTGTATACATGCAATCACAACTTAGTTTTCGCACTACTCTTTATACTCACAACTATGTACCCTGTGCTCATACTCATGACACAGGACTCAACCTACCCTTTACTTCTAACTTTTGGCATCAGACACCCACTCAGGACCTTGAGCACACACTGCCCTTTACTCACAATGATGGCCACTAAACTCGTACTAATGATGTTGCACTAACGTACAAGTCTGCCTTTATACCAAGAATGGTATGAAACTTTCACATTTATTCCTTTTTACCAACAAACTAAAGCAGACATTTTTTAGCCTTTTCTTCTTTTTGTAAAACCAAGATTAAATATCTCTAATACTACTAAGAAGAACCTGTTTTGGGATTAATGTAAAATCTCTGATTTTCATTGGACACCCACTTAGCAATAACTTCAGGAGGTGCAATCCACTAAGACCACAAAAGACTTATCTAATGTTGCATCAATGAACAAAAGTTTTCAATCAGTATTTTAAGTAATAATATAATATAATATTTATACATAATATATATAATATTTATATATGAGTAAACCAATCAGGGTCCAGACTTGTAGTGTGAGTCCAATGTCATGAGTATGCGTACAAGGGCAGTATCTGTGTTGTGAGTACAAGTACATGTCCTTTTTCAAGAGTACAAGTACAAAATCTTGCATAAGGCCCTATGCAGAGCTTTCCAAATCTGTGAGTATGAGTACAAGTACAAATTATTTCTCATGAGTACAAGAACAGGCAATTGTGCAAACCCATGAGTACAAGTGCGTACTCACTTCAAGTCTGTCAGGGTCTGATTGGCACCTAACCGGATCTAGTCAGATATTTCCCTATATTTGGTCTAAAACTGCTGCAAACTGGTTTAATTTTGAACCCAATGTATAGTCTAACTACATGACCAAATTAAAGTTGGTTCCCTTGGGACTGCAATCGATTCAAATTTTACCCAACCACATTGTGTGCAAGGTTGGTGCATTTTAAATGAGACATTTCCCTTTAAGGACTGCTTGTATAAACTATCTATCCCACACACAGCTGAGATAGCGTAACTTACTCCTTCCCGCTTTTGCTGAAGGAAAAACTGTTTCCTCTTGAAGGAAATTTTGACAATGTTGGCCCACGGAAAGAGCTTAATTTTGACGTTGTTTTGAAAAATGATGAGACCTAGTGATGTAACACCGATCTGGATATCAATTGCATGCTGATCCTGCAATGAAAACAAGGATAATATTTGGGGTGGACAAACAGAAATTATTCATCATCAAGTTAACAACCTTCTATCAATGTTATACTAATTGTAATTAAAACAATGTAATTAAAACAAACATATACTTGAATGTCAACTTGGGTCATCCTGTCTTATTAGCAGCATAACTATGGTTAATTTTAAATATTTGGTTCTCAATCTTTCCTAACAAAAGTTACTTAAATTGTAAAAATTGAAGAAAAGATTCTAGAAAGAAATTTGTTTTCCAAAAGACAGACCACTGCCTTCCCCAAATTTAACTCACATTTCTCAGCTTTCCAGTGGTGAGCTGACGTAAGATACAGATTCTATAGAAAGATTAAAGGCTTGGACAAGAAACCTTTGTTTTCGTGTGGACGGAGGAATATAACACTAATCGCTCTTTGCAGGGATACTGCACTAGGGATGGTACTAATTTTTGATAAATTTAGAAACAACTGTTAAATTTATGCCAAACCTACCTGTTTTGTGAATCTGAGCCCTACTCACCTCATCTATAACTACTATTGTGCTTCTTGTCAGGTGTTACTATTTAATACTGCTTTTGTATCCAACAGGTTGTGGTTTTTAAAGCAGTAACACAACAATAGGCACATACTGCAAAAACCACAACATGTTGGATACAAAAGCAGTAACAGTTACACCTGACAAGAAGCACAATAGTAGTTATAGGGGAGGTAAGTAGGAGCAAAATAGATTGGACACTTCATATGAAGGGCATGGTACATTGAATAAATAGTACAATTAAAGATTTGGCTTTCATGTTGCCTTGAAGATTTCACTCCTACTGCCAAGTATTCCTTCAGTCCCTTAATAAGAAAATCCATCACTGAATATGAATGGGGCATAGGGGGCGTGTCAGAACTACTCTGAGATGTGCGCAGTGCGCCAGATTTATGCAAATTAGATGTAGCGACATCAATACTATCAACTTTCACTTCCTACAGTATGAAAGTTATGGATTACTATGCACATAAACGTCTTTCAAAATAAGGCTTAGGCAATTGGGAGATTCCTTTTACATACTGCTCAAAAGAAAGGTTGCCAGATTTCCTGAAAGACAACATGCCATAGCTGACATTTAATCTGGATGCAAAATCCAAAATGGGAATTTGTTGATATGGACCCTCAGGTAATGGCAGTAATTATGTCCACATCACAACCATGTTGTGAAGCAACTGTATTTGACTAATGACTGTCTTTGTGAAGTAACCAAAGTAACTGCTGTAATTGTACAATTACCATCATAAATTCGATTTTTTGGGGTCACAAAACCTGCCAAATTTGGTATCCAAAGTGGATGCAAACTAGCAAATGTGAAATTGTTGTTAAGGAACTGTATCAACCATATTTTATCATAATCAAGTCATGCCTACTCACATGGCAGGAAAGAAATGTTTATTTCCCAGGAAACAATTTATAATTCCCACAAGTTTCTTTTATTGGAGTCTGTGCTACACAAGACTAAGTAATCACTTTTATTATTATTATTACTATTATTGTTATTGCTTCCCTAACCATACATGCCAATTTTCTCTCCAACTGCTAAATTTCCCTCCAAATTATCAAAAATTCCTTTTCCTCATGAGGAGCTTCCCAGATTCTGATATTTTTCCACCCATGCATACTCACTCACAATATACTAACTGTTGATATATGATATACTTGGCTTAGCAAAGACAAAACCTTCAACAGTATCCTCACAAAATTGTGGGAAATATGTTTTATTTTGTGATGAGTGGTCAATGCAAAACAAGTCACAAAATGCTGAAATGGTGTTTCCCTGTTTAGCGTACCCTTTAAAATGTTACAACCCACATTCTAAAACACCGTATTAGGGATTTTGATGTTTTAAATGCCAACTTGGCAAATCTGTTGTACTGTTATAAAAATTTGCCCACCAAAAAAAGGCAACATGATATTATTTCTTTGTAACTAAGATAGGCCTGACAAATATTCCTTTCTTTTTATCATTTTTGATATGTTATTTAAATTCTCTGTAAACTTTTTCGAGGACAATGTCTGTAGATGTTGATGGAGGCAATGTCAGAGCCACATGTGGGAAGCTACCTATTTTGTAAACTACTTTTTCAACTGTGTTACACTGCATATATGGTATACATGCAGTTCCCCCAGACATCCCATGCCTGCCTTTGATTGGTGTGCATGTATGTCCATCTGGGCCTCCCCTATTCCCCCTAACACGGCAGCTTTTTGCATTGCCATTGGAAATGAGTTAAGAGTTAGATGAAGTTTTACTGCTCAGTTTCTAACCAATTGGTTTAAGTTGAGCCAGCCACTGCCTTTTTTCCAGTTATGGCTCACCGGTTTGTTTTCCCTACTCCATTGCTTATGCTGAGCACCAAGCACAATGGCAGACAGTTCCATTTTTTAAGTCTTCCATAAGACCCGGCCAGGAGTCGAACTCCAGACCTTCCAGCTGCTGCCATTGTAAATGAGATGCAGGCGAAATTGGTCTATGTGTTCACACACTCCCCGAAAGACATTTCACCAAAATCCACATTATTTCCAGACTGTGCCAAAATGCTACAGATGAAGATATACGTTCCAGCTGGTGTCCTTGAAACCATTTAACAACATGCATAGAATCTGACATTTACCACACATTACATCTTGGACAAAACACTCTGATTGCTAGGTTCTCCAAATGTTAACTACTTGAAACAAGTCCACACTACAGTACCAAGTTATCAACCAAACCACTCAACTGTCATGATACTAAGGCAAGAATTCTTCACTTTCAGGTCCCAAAATGGAATTTTATTCGAATTCCTAGCTTTTCTTGATCTTTTGATTAACTCACAATACTGACAAAGACAATGCATTGAGGTACTTGTACTTTCAGACAGATGACTCAGGCTTAATACCTGCTGTGTAGTTGATGTCCAATTGAAAGGGATCATTATAATCTTTGACCTGAAAGAAGACGTAACAACTCATTCTCAGTCATCACATTCTAATGTCCCAGATACATGATGTTTCTTAGTTTCAGAGCTCTGAGGAGCTGGACAGACCTATTTAATTAGTCTGGAAAGTTGATTTCTTCAGATAATAAAACAGTCATTAGACTTTGTCATGCGAAACATACATTGTGGCATTCTTATGTAGGTAGCTGATCAATCTGTCCAATTTTATGTAGAAGTAGCAAGACGAAACCCATAAATTGAAGTTAATGTTTATACACAAATTGACAACAAATACAAATATTCCCTAAAAGCTTCTGGTCTTTTCAATGTTGAACTGAAAGTCACAAACCTATACTATGCATTTAAAATACTAAAAATTCTGGGGTCCAAGTATTTTAATTTGTAAAAAAGAAAAAAGATTGTAACCTTGTTTTACACTAATCTCTGACATTCTTTGGCCCCATAGGGTAGGAGGTAAATGGCTAAGGGGGATGCAGCAATATTTCCCATTTTCAGACAACATATATATGTGCTTTGTTTGAACAAAATGTAGACAAGGCAAACATGCAATAACAATTCTGGCTGAAGTGCTAAGACCCCTAACAGTGCTATGGTACTTGGTTGAGACATCAATGCCTTGGTGACTTTCACCAATACAGCCAGCCCATTTAGAACAGACATATTCTTTCAATTGCACCAGGGTTTCAGTTACAAATAAACTAAATGTCTGGCACTTTTTTTAAAAGAAGACATTGAATACTCCATTAAAGTGTGCCTTTATGGCAACACTTGTCCATTCTAACAAAAGAATTTGCAATAATTTGACAAGAAATTAATCATTTAAATTTAAAACAAAGTCAGAAGTACACTTTTAAGATGATTTATGATGTTAATGAGGAAAGAAGCTTCATTTTATGCAAAAACTGACATTCTCCAAATTTTTGTCTATTTGCTTTTAGGGTCAATTTTGAAAAATTCTTTACAAAGCAAGGTAGAGTTGTATCTCTAGGGACTCTGGTTACCAAACTCTGTAACATAGTAACATCATGGTTTAAACAAAAGCAGAGGACTTGTGTTGGACCGATTCAAAGTCCGTACCGGTCAATATTGCACATTTTACTTCTGTATTGGTAGATCTGACCTGAAATGCTCTTATCAGGTAACCAATATTTATCGTCTCACATCATGAAAATGTACATTATTTGAGTGTTGAAATGTAAGTTCCAGTATTTTACCCCATCAAAATGAACTGAGACTTAGTGGTGGTGCCCAGTAATTTATCGTTTAATATAGAGAGGCATATTTCCCAAATATCAGTAGACCTATCAGATTGGTACTGACCCATATTGATAACTGAACTATCGATATCCGTAATACTGGCTTGTTACAGTATAGTTACATCCCGACCAAGGACACTTAACTTGCAAGAAAGAGGTCACTAGACAAGACTTTGCTGTTGAGGTCTCTTGGTCTTTTGTTACATTTCAGCGAGCCTTCATTGATCAGTTTGGAACAACTACTGTTCATATCCCTTCTCAATATAGGGATGACAATGTACTTACAGGGGATATGGCACCTCCCACCCCAAAGCAGGGAGTGGCTAGCAATTCTCTGCCCAAACTTATTTAGGAATAGACCTAGAGTTCTTTATAAACTTGATAACTGCACTTTGATTGACATTCATTCCAACAATTCAGTTTCACTCTGTTGGTCAATAATGCCTTGTACATTCAGTTGTGTTCCCAATTAAGCTCGAACACAGTGTTTGACAATATTGCCTCTAGAGAGCCTTAAACACTTCTTTGGAGTTTATTCTCCTTTTCAGGACACTATAACTTAGTCAGTATTCATGACTACCTGGGCTTTCTTTCATAAAGAATTATAATCAATCTTGAGTTTTGTCTGCCAGAGGACTATTGGCCTATTGTCCAATTGAAATCATAACCTACATACTGATCGTAACTCTTAATGAAGCAAGGCCCTGGTCTCACTCTCATGAATCCAGGGCTACCCCTTACCCTTGCCATGTGTATGTCAATCCCATACATCTCTAGATCTCGTGCCAGGTTGAGGTACTCCAACTCTGCTTCTGAGGGCAGCAGACCACTGTTAAAGTAAGCCAATCAGAAAAGATTAAAGTTATTCACCACTGGCAATGATAGAAGACAAAGTTTGATCTGGTTTACGAGGCTTGGACTACACCTTAGGGTTCCCAACCTGTGGTACTCTACGCCTATCACCAGTGGTACATTTGGATTTTCTCAGTGCAATGCGGCATGGTACACAGCATGCTCAATTTTTTTTAATGTACTCTTTTTTACTCTCCCTCATGTATCCTGAAAGTGGCTGTACACTGACAGCTATTTTTCATCTGCCATTGTGCACTCATTCATCACTGATTCAATCAGTTCATTTTTCCTCATGCATCCCTAAAGCGGCTGTACACTGACAACTATTTGATATCAGTGTTAACCCATAAACACTATTGTAGTTGAATATTGGTACAGTAGTACTCTGTGGCTGCACGAATATGTGAAATGTACTCCAGCAGAAAAAGGTTGGGAACCCCTAGGTCTACACTAAATCAAATTGCATAAAACTCACACAACTTACTTGTATAAAATTCTAGGGGAAAACTGTAAATTATTGAAAGATATCTTCCTGAAAAGGAAACTACAGAGCAGAAAGACTTCCTACAGGTGATTTACACCTTTCTTAGAGAAATAAGAGGTACTATGAAGGGACGACACAAACAGGGTCATTTCCATACTAAAGATGACATCACTTAATTTTTTTAGTTTTTCACTGCCAAAACAGTTCAACTGGTGACCTAAACGTGCGCCACAAGAACAAGAAATGATAAGGAATAAGACAAGAACATGTCCGAGGCTCTCACCAGTTGGCCTTATGTAACCTAACAACTTCTTTGGTGAATTCTTCTGTTTGGCTGGGAACAAAGCTGTAGCCATCAAGGTAGCCGCAAACATGTTCATGGGGGTCATAGTCACCAAGCTTGGCTAGGGGACAAAAAGAGAAATTATTTCATTAAACAAGACATTATTAAACAAAAGAAAACAAAAATACTACAAGAAAGTGATACTTTGTCCATGTTAGGTTTCTAGTGTAGACAATATGAATCATTAGGGGAGCAAAACTGACTTACCAAAACAGGACTTTTTTTTATTTTACCCAAGCTCAGAGAACTGGTTGCATGAAAAGAAATGTCATGTGAACAGTAAGAAAAAAAAACCTTTAAGGTGTAGAGGAGTATCAGTGTTTTTGCAGATTTGCCCAGCAATAAAATTAGTGTAATGTGTACTATACTGAGTTCACACAAGGGTTTTACACCTCTGCACCTGAAGGCACCAGCAAAATGCTGTGGCGCCCTTGATGTGCTGCCCTCGGCAGGCATCAGGATAGTACAGCACTTGCTGTCAACAACCTCTCAAACTCAATTTTGCTCTTTTGAGGATTCCAAAGTCAGCCCTTTCTCCTGTGTACTGCAATACAGAATTCTACAGATTAAAACAACTTTTTTGTTACTTTGGATTATTTTATAATTTTTTTGTATTCTATAGATTAAAACAACTTTACTGCATTTTTCAGGGTAAGACCTACGGTGTTTATTAGTATGCAATAATGGTACATATGTATGTAGGAAGTAAAGGAGGAGCGAAATAGACTTTCCGTTTTAGAGGAAATACAATCTTTTGTAAAAATTTTGTAAAAATTTGCAACAAATTTAAGTACATTACAAAGGCATTTTGGAACATTCATTGAACTTTCAAGCACTTTCAAGAGTTAAAGTCAAGGCACGGCAAACATGAAGTACTTTGAAGTTCATTCAATATCACTCTGTGTTCTTTGTTCACTTGTTTTCTTATGAAGTAATCGTACTTAACGGTATATTATATACAAGGAAGTAAAATGTAAAATGGCTCACTTTGCTGCCAATGGCCTGCTGGTCTGTTTAAAATAATGCACACAGCCTGCGCAAACTTTAGAAGCTTGAATGCAACACAAGTTTCCATGGTAATGAAGATTTTTGCATAACTCATGTTAATTATTAGACTGAAAATAATAACAAATCAAATCACTGTAGAAAAAAAAATTTGGATGTTTGGAATAAAAGTACTAATCCATGAGAGTGAGAGAAAGTATATTTCTAAAATTTGAAGGAAAAGTGCATTGAGTGAAAGTTTAATCCAAGGGCACTGGAATATGAAGCTTGACAACTTATATCTATATCACCAGAATTATCCAACATGTATTAAAAAACAACACATCTTTCCAATTTATAAGCATCTATGGAAATCTCTTTAAAAACTACATGTGTGTTTACCTTCCCTTCTAAGGATAATTTATTTTCACTGTTTATCTTAAATGGAATCTTGCAAGTTTTGGGAGTTTATGCCTTGTAATGCCTAGGTGCAACAACATTTGTATGTCCACTTTTATGTTATTGCTCACACTTTTCCTTTTATACTCATGTTAACTTCTTTAATTTCTAGGTGCTTTACATTTTTCATTCAATTTATTTGCTTACAATTGCCTTTGCTATTGCATTACATTTGTCTTTAACTTTTTGAGGGCCTCTCGACGAATGAACCTTTCAAGTGAAGGGAAAATGCAGTCCCCCCCCAATTTGAAGTAGTGTACCCTGGTACACTTTCAGGAATGGCTCCTATCAATCATGTGACAATATTTTTGTTACTTATTTCCTAAATTTATACAGAATAACTCATTGGTTCACCCTCGACATTGATTTTACACAGGAACATTATGAAAATACTTGTAAGAGAAATAAGCAGAAAATAAGAAATCTATAAGACTTAGCAAATTTTTGAAATAAACTTGGGGGGAGGACTGCCTTCTCCCTTTATTTAATGACTTTATCCTTTTCCTATGTTTAAATAAATAAATAAATAAAAGAATGATTGATACAGTCATTGCCTTTTAGTGAAAAATCAACTACAAATTAAAAAAAAATCTGTTTTAGTTTCCTTTTGTAAGTAATAAAGAAATATACATCAGTTTCTTTTAATGAAACTTACTGTGCACACTATCAACTCATATCCCATGAACCAACACAGTATAAAGCAATGTTCATCAAACCCTTGTATCAATAATACAGCCTACACCAACACAACCGGTTAAATGAAACTCATGGTTAACATCTTGAATAAGATAAAATGTCTCCTTCATCTTTCTGTTTCCTCTCTATTCTAATTTTATATCACTCTTTGAGACATCATGGAACACCTGTCTAACTGGTGTCATTCATTCATGCAGAACTCAGATTGCTCTTTGATGCAATTTGCAATTCCTCAGGTGAGATGGACAATCTCTCAGTTGACTGTGAATCTTCTCCAGTCTAAGAGGGCAAACCTACAGAGCTCTCTGCTAAGTGAAGAGATTGTTCCACAATCTGATCACCTGTAATACTGATTACTGTATCTGCTGTTACAGTGGCTTTCATAATGACTATCATTGCAGTTTGACAAAGTCAAGCACTGAAAAGTAATATCAAGGCTGGAGAGGCTATGACAAGATTGCACATGAATTTTTTTCCTCATATGTCTTTCAGTCTTTTATCTATTTACATGTGTAATAGTGAAACTGTATTTCAGATGTCCTATAGACATACTGGTATCAAGTATTATATTTATATATTAAGTCATTTATTTATTATTATTTATTTATATGCACTTGATAAACCAACAAGTACAGCAACTGTACATCATATTCATGATTTATCACCCATACAAAATGCTACAGAGTAGTCTTTGTGTTCAGGAATGAAATCAGAGCAGGATCTTCTGCTTTCAAATATTTTCCTGTGAGATTGTTTATTTTTTGCTCAAGTGTCTGAACACTTTTAGAAGAAATTTGCCCAAATTTATACAGATTCTGCTTTAATTCTGAGGGGGGAGGGGGATGGCACATTATTACACTCTTCCTTCCAGTACCATATCCCTACAGTATGTCCAACTCACTAAGGAGTGGGAATCCCACAATCTCACACTTTTACACCCAAAACACTGCAGAAAAGCTATGTGTCAGAAAGAGATTTGAGGCAAAACTATGAAGTGTATATGATATATTCTACATCCCAGAAAATTAAAACACCAACTTATGGCAGGAATAAGGGCATGACTAAGTTGTTTATTCACACATCCTTTAAAGTTCAGATGGGATATTAAAGTATGTCTGCAAAGTATCTCGTTCAAGTAAGCGCTATAGTACATAATCTGAACTCACGGCAGTGGGAGGAATATTGCCCTGAGATATCCTGCTCTACATACATAATTTGCCCTGACCCACTGTACGATGAGCTTGAGATGTCACTACCAAAACTGTACTGTTGAGGAATTAGTGCCCCCTAAAAAATAACTTATCCCCCAGATTCTCTCAATTTATAACATTGATTCCATTAGCCCCTGGTGTATAAATAGTTTCAATGAAGTTAATGGGTCTTTAAGATATTGTATTGGAGCAACTGGGTGTCATTCAGACTGTTTGTACTTTGGAATCTATTTTAAGAGTTTAGTGCATTAAATCTGCCCTCTTAATTGATACACTCTTGAGACATGAAGCTCTATGATAAACTTGAAATCAATTTGGTCAATGATTTATAAAGTCACAGCATTTATAGATGTTTGTTATGTGGGGCAACATCTGTGGGAAGATTACTTCAACACTTCACAGTACTGCAGGAAAAGACTCAATTCTGTCAGAGCTCCAACATTAAGCCTGTGTGACACAAATACTGATCACTGTGTTCTCCCTACCATTTACCATTTACCGTCCAAAGCAAAATAGACTCTGCATACCTATACATCTAATAGCCTGGGACCAGAACTTAAGTGAATCCCATTGATTTACTACTCTAGAGTACAGTATCTATATCTACAACACTAATGTAGCTAAAAAAGAAAAAAAAAAAAAAAAAGATCAATTGTTTGGCCTGTATAGAGGTATATTCTACACTCAAAAGCTTAATACAAGCTTTCATCTTTCTAGCAAGGTTAATTCTATAATGCAATTCAGTTGATAGCTTGGCATTTTTTCAGTATCCCAATAAGCGCTACAGTACTTATGAACCAAATAAAATGCAAGAAGGAAATATAGAAAGATCTTTACTGGCAGATTTGTTATTAGCATTTTGCTCATCTCTATGGGAGAGAGGGTTTTCTACTGTGTGTAATAGGTCAAACACATTTCAACTTTCTACTACACTGAAGGGTATGCAAAGAATCATCCTTTGTATATTACTATACAACTGAAGCATCTTAACAAAAATATTTTACACTGATCACTTAAACTAACAATGAACTGTTCCAGGTACTTCACAGGATTATAATTTCACTTTCTTTAACAGATATACAACAAGAGTGTACCCTGCACACATTACTGTCACATGACTAAGTACAGTAGTACTATTTTAAACATTACAATCATTGCATGATGTGATACAACAAAAGAGCTTTCTGTCTCCATTATAAGAGTAGTTTATAAGCCTACAGTGTATAGTATTGCTCATATTTAGACACCTTCCATTTCTTATCCTTTGTAACCTGACCATGGGCAGCGATCCAAGGGTGGGGGATATATTCCCCACATGGAATTGGATGGGGGATACTATACACTATATCCCCAACGAAATCAACCCGCAGATTTGGAAATCAGAACACTTTACTTTTTTCTAGACTTTTACGATAGGCCTTATTTATGTTTTTAGGAAATATGTCTGACAGTTGTCAGTGTCACATTGTAAAGCCTAGGAAGGGCCATTTCTGGTAATCTCTGGAGTATTTTTGGCCAAATTTTCTTTCTATGCTCCAGTCAACCAATTGTGGCACTCCGCCTCGATAGTGCCACTAGCTATATCCCCCCCACTTTCAAAGATAGATCGCTGCTCATGTTTTTGGCATGTAATGAAAGTCTGCTATGCCCCTTGCCTTGATCCCCTATCTAGACCACCCCTATTCCCATGACGCTACTTATTAAAAAAAATGTTTCTCTTTTTAAATCATGTCTAGCTGGATTAGAAATGACTGAATTTGAGATATAGTACCCTCTGGCAATATATGGTTCCTCCTGAATCAACAAGTTAGATGGGATTTAAGGACACACCAACACGATTGTGTTATATAGTGTCACCTAGAAAAGAAAAGGGTGCAATGTTGGGGTACAATTAACTAAAAAAAGTTGGGGTCAAATTCCACTAAAAGGTCCAGGTAATGCAGGAGGCAAATGCTGAATCAACGAATTTGATCTGGTATCCCTACAGTAACTTTCTACTAAATTACTTAACACAACCATAGTAATGTACAGGAGTAATACATTACAGTGATTTCAGCACAGTAATTTGTACTGTAGCTAGAAACTCAAAGGTGGGGGAGGGGTTATTACTGCTAAATCCTGACTCCAAGTTGATGCTGTCCTTGGCCAAAGTTAAAAGTGGGTTCAGGGGGATAAAAGCTTGCTTCAAGGCCCCTAAGGTGCAATTAGGCTATTTATTAATATCAGTTCAAACATTACTGCAAAAGTGTCCTCTAAGTAAGAAACCAAGGTACTGGCAATTTAATATATTTTTATAGAAATGAAAAAAAAGGGGGGAGATTTTATCCCCTTCTTCTAGAAAGGGGGGGAGAGACAAATCTCCTCCTCCCCTTTGACAAAAGCCCTGGTAGTTCTTTCCGACCATCTTGCTTGAACTCAGCAGATTTTGAGATCAAGAACTAATAGACATTCTGTACTCTAGTTAGAACACACCTTGTGCAGCCTCAGTCTATGACATTTAAATGAACTCCTTCAGAAGCACTTTTAATAAGTACAGGTACAGTATACTGTATATCAGAATTTTAAACTACTGTGCCCAGGTATACCCTGAGAGCACATGACATGATGCACACTTTTTGATGCAAATGTTCTCCTAGCTATGTTGTAAACATGGCAAGGAATGGCACCATTACAACATAAATAATAGCTGTAAATCAGAATTTCAGATCATGACCACCTTCAAGCTTCTGGGAAGCCAAAGGGGCATTATAAACATCTGTAAGAAACTTAGGTACATTAAACGAAGACGTAACAAGGCCAATGTATGACAAAGCTGAGGGAGGCACAAAGGTTGACAAGTTATCAAGAAAATTTACTGTACACAGTTGCTGTAAGTTGGAGTATCACAAGAGAATACCATGAGCAAGTTTCATTTCTTTTGTTCCATTTCATGTTTTATCACTTCACCCATACATACAAAAGTACAAACGTCGGATGAATGGTAATAGAGACATACCTACATGAGGTGAAGGGAAGTTCATGAAAAACCCTGCTGGGCTTGAAAATATGAACTTCCCAGAACTACAAAACAAATGATGTACAATAGCACTAACTACAAAGACTAACAGAAAAGAGACAGAGAAAAGAACAGACTGCCCCTCGGGAGTACCCTAACTACTAAAACAAAGCAACAAAAAACACACATACTGTACTCCCCCTTCCCCACCTGTGTATCAGCCAAAATATAAAATTGAGGACAATCGTCAAAACACATTCTATAAATTCAGTCAAATGCAGCACTGAAGAGTAAGAATCACAATAAAAGTAGGCCTACTTAGTAGTAGGTTCTTAAATTAAATATCGTGAGAAGTTTCTCCTCAGATATCGCGAGAAGTTTCTCCTCAAATATCGCGAGAAGTTTCTCCTCAAAGATTTAATGCTAGGCTTATCTGTTACAGAATGTGGAAGAGAAGAAAGTTACTTTCTACAGAGACATTCCACCCAGTGAATGAATCCACAGTCACTTGGAAGATGAAAAGAGATGTAACTTTTTTATGTTGACTTTAAAACAATCAGAATATTTCATTTTCTCTTTAGATACATAACTGTTCTTCACGTGGTTTTAAGAATAAGACAGTATAAACCATTTAACACTTGTGTATAATCTTGCTGTCTCCTACAAAGCAGACAGTGCAGAGTGCAATAATTGAAATCTACACATAATCCCCTTTAATTGCACTTAAATAATTTGGCCCCTAGTATCCCTGTTTATGAGCACTAAAAAGAGTCAAATAGTTGTTGCAATTATGAACTTTCACTTGAACAGTCACAAATATGTGAGTGAGGGCAACTGTGGTACGTAGAAGCCTGTTATGAATTTATTATAACTGCACTTTAAAAAGATGCATGGGTGTAATTCTTCCATGCTACTACAAGACTGCTATAATAAGACAATTACCGCAAGAACATCTTCCACAATTTGTACATTTTCATGGAAAGTATATAACTTATCACTAAGTATTGCATACATAAGGTCCATCGACTTTCCAGGAAGATAATCTTAGCTCCTTCAGGTTTGTACACCAAATGGAAATGAACAAATTACTCATTGTAGTTAATAAACTGTAGTCCCCAAGAACTAGTTTCTAAGCTGTAACCAGGACAGTACTGTCTACATTAATTACAGTTATAATTTGTTACATGAACTCATCATAAGATGATTCATCACAGACATTAATCTTGTGGTTTATATCTTTTTGCTTTTTTACAAGGGTAATTTAAGCTCTAATATGTGCCATGGTTTGTTTTTGCACATTTTGAAATGAAAAAAAAAAAAAAAAAAAAAAACATGAAGCACTTTTTTTAAAGGAAGCAAGAATGTTAATTTTGGCAGAATGCTTACATTTTGTTCTCCTTTAACTTAGCAAACACTACTGTAAATCCTTCATTTAAGAACTGGATTAAGATACCTCATTCTTTGAGCATATATTCCTCTGGCAGTTGGAATAATTACTGTAGTACAAATGTAAGGAAATGGTAGGTGACAAAACACAGTACAGTACTGTACCTGTACGTACTGTACTGTGCATATTTAATTAATATATGTGAATTGTTGAATTATTCTACAAATGAAATCCAATCACTTTTGCTTTTTCATAATCATCTATGAAATCCCCAAGGCCCTGAAAATGATCCATTCACAGTCAAGATTTCAAGGTTTGAAGGTTGAATTATGAATACTGTCTTACACTGTTGTGGGTATTGTCCCTCCCACTAGGCCATTATGGAAGTACAGTACAGTAGTTCTCTAATACCTCAGCTGTTCCACTGAGAAATGGTGCAGGGCCCGATGATCGAACTTAAGTTTGATACATGGGCCTATTGCATGATAGATAAATATAGAATTAGATGCAGCTTTTCATGAAAAGGGCACTGGCTCATGAGGGATCAAAGTGATAGGATTCCTGCCTTCTCCCCTACCCCACCATGTACAGTAGTTCTGCTCAAGCAAACTCTAGAACATAATTAACTTTACCATTTTCAAAATACTGTACCAACATCTGAGTATTTTTGTTATTCATGTTGAACCTCCCCTCAGACAGCAATTCCACCCCTCCCCCCTGACCCCTTTGGGTAGCATTTACATTCATTATTTAATTTCAAATTTTACAAGTTCAACTTCACATTGTACTTGGAAGGAAGAGCAACTCTTCCCATTAGACAACCTACTTCAATCCTGCCCTGAAGCACTTCCATGCCAAGATGAACTATCAAAACACTGTGGGGCACTCGAGTGGCGAAAAATTTGCAATAAGTATTAAATTTTCTCTGATATTTGAGTTCCAATGTGACATTTCCATGTGACACATTACAGCCCATCTCCTTTTCTTCCTTCTGTTCTGGGACTTTCCCAGTTCTTCTCCAAACAAACAACATTGGCAGTTGACAAGTTTAAGATGTGACAAACTCACAATGGACAGCTGACATTAAAACATTTTCAGAGATAACAGGGATAAATTGCCCAAGCTGCAACATCTACATCAATCAATGGCTTAAAAGGCAATCCTGTTTTCTTTTAAATAGGTCTTGACAACAGACAATGCAGTACTGATACACAAAAAGGTATGGAGTGAAGGCAAAACTACAAATTGCCATATGTATACATGTACAATAGGCCTATATGCCTTCATGTTACCTTTACAGTACAGGATATACTCTGTTCAGTCTGCCTGGGAAAATTCTTCTCTTGTTACTATGGTAACATCTCCATCTAAATTTATCTTCCACAATGAGTTGATCCTCCCCATTTGATGCTATGTGTTTCTGCCTGCATCTCTGGACACTACTTTCACTAATTGCAAACTCTTGAAACTAAACCATCTACATGCTGCTATCAAATTTAGGTGCATTTTCCACTACACTTAAATCTGATCTTGTGCTCAGGATCTGATGATCACTGTAGCAGTGTAGAAGCTGTTCATATCTGAAAGCAATCCTCTGATTTTGGTCTTGACAAGAGAAGGGAGGTGTGGGAGCATCTGACCTTAAGCATAAGATCAAGTTCGTATTGTATATAAAATGCTTTATAATTAACAGTAACTTGAGATCAATGGCACCACTGTCTTTTCATACTGTTCTAGCTGTGGAAACTTTTCCACAGCAACCACACGAGGTCAGCATACTTGGGGAAGCAGTGTAACCCAGGCCCATAGCCAGACTAGGTACTGAAGAGGGAGGAGGGGGGGGGGCAAATGGCTTCCAGGAGGAGCAAAAAAATTTCAGCGGGGAAGGGGGGGCCAAATGTGTAAGATTGTACTAAGTCAATGCAACTTGAAACTTTTTTGGGAGAGGGTGAAAAAATTTTCAGGGGGCTTCACTCCCTGGCCCCCACCCCCTTGGCTATGGGCCTGGTGTAACTGTGCCAGGATCAATGCACAGTACGATTTACTGATAATGTGATCTACTACAGGAATCCATCATGACACTCTAAAATATCAAACCCAAAGGAAGGTCACCCTTAAGGTCATTGTGAGCTGGTGGAAGGGGGGGGGGGAAGACGATATTCTTTGCCTGTGACCACTTCATAAATCCTCTACACTATTTGCTGATCATTTCTTCTATAAAGGCAATGTTGTCATTAGCTTCAGTGACTGCCGGATATGATGATTTGAATAGTCATGTGTACCCACTGCATGGCAGTGTCAAGAACTTCAAGGTGGATAGATCACAGGACAGACATTGTCACACTAAGAACTCCTTAGGTTTGTTTGCGATGGACATCAAATAAAAATGACGGCGTTTGTGGAAGTAGTGTGCTCATTTCCCTATAGATAGCCCCTACTTAAAAAAAATGTAGAGACGTGTTGTAGAGGGACTCGGGTGTGTCAATCTGAGTTGTTGGGTTCTAATAGGAGAAATTAGGCATAGTTTGAGGATTCAACGCTCTAGCTCCTGACAGAAGTATAACACACTTTAGAAGTAAAAATGTACATAGAGTATTCAAGAAGTTTTCTTTGAGAAGAGGTAGAAAAGATTCAGAAAGGCAGTGGTCTACATATCAGTTCTGCAGAGGTTGCAGAATTTTGATGGTACTGGTGTTTGTCATTAAATTTGGGTGTAGTCAAGCCTATAGCCAAGGGTGTGTCGGAAGGGTCCCGCCGGTGTTGAAGCATTGTCACTGGTCAAGTTTGTGAAACGGAAGTCCGCTCATTGTTACCAACTATTGCTGGAGTCTACCTTGCTGAGTAAACAACTTGCTATTGTACCGTTGTGAGTATCTACTGTATTTTATTGTATTAAGGTATTTGGGTAAGGGAAATGATCTAGTCGGAAGACCCCTGGGCTGAATTTGAGAGTTGTGGCACATGGGTGGTGAATGTGTCACTAGCATATGGAAGTGTATGTTGGAGTAAATATATGCTCTTCCATTGATGGAAGGGAAAACATTGTTATTTATGTAATTTCCAATGCAAGCAAAAAGTACAGAAATGAGAGCATTATCCGTTATGTGATCCCTATTATTTAAGAGACATTTCATGTGTCCTGTGGCTTATGGAAGTTCACATTTTATTTTTAATAGAGTGCCACCAGTCCCTGCAGTCTTGAGCACCCCGAGATACGATCGACAGGAACCAGACATGTGTGCCTATGGAATCATACCTAGAGCTTTGCAAGCAGAAAATCTTAAATGAAAGACACTTCATATTGAATATATTTCGAACTGATATGATATAACGGAGATGGTTTTAAGATGACGTCTATATTTTGCCAGAACATAACTTCGAAGGGCGTCATGGAGTTCCTTTGCTTAATGCTTATAGAGTAATATTTCAGGATGTAAATTTTAGAGAAACCAGTAGCCTAAACACTGAGGGATTGAAATGTAATAATGTAAAAGGAATTGGGAAAAGTCGATTAAGCAAAGTGAGTTGGAAGATGGATGATTGGACTAATAAAGAGATGGATGGATTATAAAATGATAACTTAGCCACGCCCGTGCCATAATTATAGCTTTTTGTTACAGTTTAAGCCTTAAGTTTATTTGGAATATATTTTTGGGGAACTTTGTTTACTTTTGTAGTTTGTATAATTTTGGGGTTTTTTCTTTCGTTATGCATTTCTGTATGTTTGGTTTATCTAATTGGCTGGCAAGTAGCAGTCAATAAAAAACCAGAAAGCCCAAAGGCTTAGTGATTACTTGCCATTGAAAATGTTGGGATTTTCTTGGGAATTCTTGGGAAGTTTTGCTTTTCAACCTCTAATGACCCCAGATGACCTTTGACCTCCCCAAAACAAACCTGTTCTTCCTCCAACCATAAAGCATCCATGTACCATGTATGAAATCTATCCAAGTTTCCTACATGAGAAATCGTGTTAAGAAGGTTTTCACACTTTGACCCCAGGTGACCCCAGATGACATTTGACCTCAACCAAAGACAACATGGTTCTTCTCACCTTAAGGCATGTACATACCAATTATGAAATCTTTCCAAGCTTCCTACCTTGAGTTAGTTAGTTAGATGAGGTTTAACGGCCCAGTTTCTAACCAACTGGTTCAAGTCAAGCCGGCCACTGCCTTTTTCCAGTTGTGGCTCATTGGCTTGTTTTCCCTTACTCCATTGCTTATGCGGAGCATCACGCACAACGGCAGAAGGTGCTTCCTACCTTGAGGTAACTTGTTAACAAAGTTTTCAGTGTTTGACTCCCCATGACCCCAGATGACCTTTGACCTCCATCAGAAACAACAGGGTTCATCTTCTCACCATAATGCATCTACATACTACGTATGATATCTATCGAAGCTTCCTACCTTGAGATATCGTGTTTACAAGGTTTTTGGCTTGTGACCTTTAGTGACCTCAAATGACCTTTGACCTCCACAAAAACAATAGGGTTCTCCCCCTCAACAAAAAAGTCTATTGTCAAACATGAAAATTGTCAGTCACTGCCACACCTTGAGATATAGTGTTTACAAGCCATTTACAAGGTTTTCGCAGTTTAACCTCTGGTGAACTCAAATGACCTTTGAACTCCACCAAAAACAATAGGGTTCTCCTTCTTAACATAACAAATCTATATACCAAATATGAAAGTGTTGTTCATTCCTATCTCGAGATACTGTTTTTACAAGCCATTTACAAGGTTTTTGCAGTTTAACCTCCAGTGACCTCAAATGACCTTTGACCTCCACCAAAAACAG